>CM012453.1:21971871-22139371 GCA_003999625.1 Oryzias javanicus
AACATTAGCTGTACAACAAAAATGCAGAGCAGTTTTGGAGCTCTCCAGTCGTACAGTTTTGATCTCAGACGAGGAAAACAAAGACATTCATGGATCTGTTTGTCTGCATATGGATGCATTTATTTCTATTTTGTGTCCGCTCCTGATTTTCAACTTTTTTAACAAACAAGAACTCAAAGACATTATTTGTATCTTAATTTTCTCTATAAATGTCCTCCAACATGAGAAACATTTTGCTTTGGAGGGAGTGTTTAATGGTGCACTGCTTTGTTCTACATGTCAGGAAAAACAAAAGTGCTGTTGTGAACTTTAATTCTTCCGCTTCAACCTTGATAAAAAAAAAAAAAAGCCAAAAATGGATCTCCAAACCAAGATTGATCTTTTTTATGACCTCGAGCCGGCTGAGGATGTGACATTGAATTTTTTTTTCCACATTAAGAGCACACTCAAGAGTCCACTTACCAACACTCTGATGACATTACCTGCCCTCATGCGTCGGGCGCCTGTGCGCGTTTATTGGTTTCCTGAACAGAAATGCATCCCATTGCTCACTTAGCTGCTGGGCTCGAGATGTTAACGCCCGGATCCATCACATGCATTTTGATTTGTTTGCTGTACTTGTTCACACTTCGATTTCATTTAGCTGATGCCACGCCAGAGCCGAGATTGGTTGTCTGTAGGGACTTTTTGTAGTGCTAAGCTGCAGTTCCTCAAGGGGGAAAGCAAAACCTTGGCAACTGCCGCTTCCCTGCAGCACTGCCTGTCAGGGAGGGAATTAGTTTGTTGTTTGGCTCATTTGTATTCCACAGAAAGCTGAAGCTGTTTTTTTTTTTTTTTTTTGCTCTTTAAATTGGCACTTTTGAATGAGATTACAGGACATCACTCAAAACTGGTAATAGACTCAAAGCAAAAATAAGGTACAATTATAGGTCTTTTTATTTTTATTTACATAAAGATAACAGTTTTATTCAGCTTTCTTTTAGCTAAACTTTCACATTTTTACATGTTTCACTTTTTTTTCTAATGCAAAAAAAAATCTCCCAAACCGTGTGTGCAGACACCATGAAGTCTTACCTCGGAGTATGTTCATGCTTCTGCCTTCCTGTGGTTCTTTTAGGCTTTGTTCGTGGTAAAGTGAGTTTGTTTGTGTGTCCCTGCTTCTACATGTCACAGTCACATTAGTAGCAGCTGGGTTTACCCCCGGAGGAGGAAATGCTGCCATACCGAGATGGTTCTTCCCGAATACTGCTCTCTTGTGTGAAAGCCAGCTCTGCTTCAACAGGTGGAGTCAGACACTTTACTGTAGGCCTCGTTTCCACTGAGCAGTACGGTACGGTCCAGTTCGGTATTTTAAGTATTTCCATCATAACATTAAGCTGGACCGGACTGTACTATTTTTGGGACTCCATTGGTAGTAGGTCCCATAGAAAAACAGAACAGACAGGTTAGCTACTGTTGAAACTCTTTGATTGGCGTGATCCCAAATACCAAAAGGCAAGCAGAAAAATGAGAATCTGGATGACCTCCATTGTTGTTAGCTTAACCCAGGAAACGCCTTGATGGTCAAACTTTGACCTGACCGAGCCATATAGCGGAATTAAGGCATAAATGTTACACTCTAATCCCAAGGAGCAAAAAAGAAAAAAATAGACAAACCATTGCCTATTGATACAGATTGCTTCAAACCACTTTGGCTTACCCTAATTTAGCATCTTTGGAGGTAGAAACATCAGGGATTGTTTTTAATGAGTTTGTTAGAGGTGGTTCTGATGCTGCACACATACATACATGTCAATTAGTTCACTTTCAGCAATGCCTATTTTTTAAAGCATTGGATGCTTTTAATTTATGAGATGCCCAGACAGAATAAATTCATATCTTTCTTTTAGGAATAAATATTCTCTATTTAAAGAACCACACATAATAAGTTTTGATCTATTGTAAAAGTGTTCCTAGTGGTGTTCAAATTATGATTATGATGTTTTTAGCCAAAATCAAAAAGCTTGTGCCATATTTGAGGACATGCTGTAGTTTCTGCTGAGCGACTGGAGTTCATCAGAAATGTGCCTCTATTTTGTTTTAATTTTTTAACTTGTCCAGTCAAACTGCTGAGCAAACAGATATGATTTTTTAAATTATTTTTAAACTAGGTTCACTTTTAATTGCATTTGTTATATTTGTATTATTTTTTGTTGGACTGGATAATTAAAAGACAAATACATTTACTTCTAAATTTACCTTTGGCATAGAGTAATCCCGCCCCTCTTCCTCTCCCCATTGCAGAGAGTTCTCTGTTGAGATTCTCTGTTGTTAGCTTGCAGCCCATTATAACCCCAACCTAACGTTATCGGCACAACAAAAATGGCGAGGAATCTTGGAGCTATCCAGACGTACAATGAGGAAAACAAAGGAGGACATGGATCTATTTGTCTGCAAGTAGATACATCTGAATGGAGCTTGTGGCTTGTCTAGTAGCTTCTGTGTCACACCCACAAGCTTTTTCAAATGGTTATTTTTTGTCTGATCCTGATTCACAACAATTTTAATGAAAGAAATACTCAGAGAAACAATTTTAAGCTTAATATAAGTCCTCCACTGTCAGAAAAGGCCACAAGAACATGTTAAAAACACCAAAAACATGATGTACACTAGAGTTAAGGTCTGAATCAGGAACCCTAAATTTGCTTTTAATTTTTTGCTTTAATTTTTTTTCTTGAGGTCAATATTTTCACTTTATTTTTCCCCTGAAAATCTAAAAGCAGAGCGACTGTTTTTGCGGAAACGATTTCAGATGACTCATAAATCTGCCTTGCAACAACCAGGGCATCCATTAGGGGGTTCAAAGCAGGCCAACAGAGAAGAACCGTTGTGCCGGGACACAAGGAGGAGCACCGCAGTCGTCTTTGCTTTTAACAAGAACAGTGTCCTGACCTGACCCTGACAGTTTTTTTTTTTTTTACAAATCTTTGAGCAGAAATCAGGAACCCTGCACGTTTCACTCTACGTGGTCAGACACTTTTTACTGGCTCCTACGCAGAACAGAGTATGAAACTTCCCTCTCAGCGCTTCCTTCCAACAACTCTATCTGTATGTTAATGACCCAAACATATTTTCCATTTGTAGCACGGCGTGCTAAGATGATAACAGGTTCAGCTTTTGATCTACTGTCTGGAAAAAAGGTGAAGTCAGGTCGGTTTGACGAGACGACTCACCGCAGAGCTGCAGCGTAGTCACTCTGGAGATGTATCAGTCATTAGATAAATGTGTAAACTAAACTTTATTCAAGCAAATGTATTTTTTCATTCTAAATTAGTGAAAACCTCTATTTAAAGCTTTAAAATGGAACTTTTCATCATTCCATTTTAATGAATCTTTTTTATGATAAATAGTTAAGTGCTTCTGAATTTATGAGGTCAGCTTAAGTAAAGTACTGAGAGTTTTCTTGTCCTGTTTGGGATTTTCAGCTAATTACAGGAGATGTCTGGAAAAACTGCAAGTCTTTAGAGGATTAACGGCTAATCTGAAAACAAAAGGCTGGCTGTTTAAAGAAGCAAATGCAATTAGAGTGTATCATAATGAATCACTAAGACCAAATTACCAGTCTGTTAGTGTCTACCTGATCTTTTTGACACGGTTTGAGGACACAAAAGTGCTGCGGAGGATCATGAGAAAAGCAATCAGATCAAAAGAAGTTTGTAAAACTTGTTGGAAAAAAAGCAACATATTTTTAAAGTTATCTGTAGTTTTTCTTTGAATTTCTAACAATTTAGATCATTTGTGTTCATAAAATGAACACATTTCAGCCAATATTTTACTATAAAAGCAACAATTTTTTCCTCCAAAAACTGGATTCCTCCCCTCTAAGTAGAGTGTGAGCGGCAGCAGCAGTGATGTATGATGGATGGAGCCTTTAATGTGTAGCGGACACTTTGAAGTGATGGAGATAGCAGCTTTCCCGACAGCTCTGGACTCTGTTTTCCGCTTCGTGTCTCCCAGCCGGCAGCACGACAGAGTAAAATAGAGAGCGCCGTTCACCCGCAGACATCCCAGCTCCTACATCATTGTTATGTCGACAATTGAATTAAAGTTGCACAGGAAGAAGGATGATTATTGAAGCCACTCTTGCGAGAAATCATGTGGGATTTAATGAAAGGCTTCCCCCTAAGGTGTGACAGATAGACACGAAGTACTTTACATGCAAGAAAAGTAAAAATAAAATAAAATACAAAGATGAGATTGACTATTAACTATGAAAAACAAAACTGTAAGCCAGAATTTATACACATTTTTGTCATGTAAGACGAATAAAACAAAAAAATCCTGTTACAAACAGGAAAAGCAAACTAAAGTGAGGACTGAATTGACTGACAGATGCAGATTTAATAAAGGTAAGAATAACCTGAAAGGAGAAGATTGTATTTATTCAGTACTATAAGTATTATAAGTATTTAAGTATTATATCAGACCAAAACTGTTCTCAATTTTCTTATTTTTCCCAGTAAATCAAAAATAAATAGAATTTAATTGATCCCACGATTCAAAAATAACTTCCATCCATTGATGGAAGTTTGGACAGGTCACCAGTTTATTTCAAGGCCACACAAAAACAGAAGATAAAAGCAACAAATTATATATTTTTTTAAATTATAGAAAAGAAACTGTCATTTTCTTATATAGTTTCTGCAGGGTTCATCAGAAATTCGCCTCTGAGTCGTGGGCGAGACTGTTGGTGTGGAGTAACCCGCCCCTCTTCCCATCCCCTTCCTGAGAGGTTTCTGTTTACATGTCCTCCAGCTCGCTCCCACCCAACATTACTGGTGCAAGAAAAATAGCACTAAAATATAATAAATAACAACTTAAATAACACTAAAACACAATAAAAATCCCCAAAATGAAGTGTTCAGTGTCTATGAGGCGTTTTAGAGTTAAACAGCTAACAGGAAGAACAACCTCCTTTCTGAAGTGAGAATGTGCTAGCCTCTGCCTGAAGTAGCAGTTCAGTTCACCCATGGTCTCATGCAGAAGATGATTGTCCACTGGATGGATGGATTTCAGTTTCTGTTGGATCCTCTTCTCATCCACCACAGTCACAGACTCTACAACTACAACCATGCTTTTAGCTAATTTTATTGTTTTTATTTACTTTGTTTTTATTCATGCATCTATTTGATCATGTTTTTATGATTTTATTGATCTTTTAATTATTTATTTAATTCATTTTTATGGTCATGTTTTATTGTTTTATTGTTTGCTGATTTTACAAATATACTTAATTTTATTATTCTACCATTTTTCTTTTTTAATTTCCAGTGCCTCCTCAGCTGGTTCCTCTCCCTCTGGTTACTGCTGTCCAGCTGCTGCGGCTCTAGGTGGGGACCTGCATCGCTACCTAGCTGTGGTGAGGCTGGGTCCCCGCCTGTGATGCTGCGGCATGCTGGTTATGCAGTTGTCTCCAGAGGAAGAGGCTCCAACTACATTAGTGTCTCCGACATCTAACTTCTGTGCTCAGCCTGTACTTAGTCATTGGGGGTGTGTGTGTGGGGGGGGGGGGAATTAGGGGGGTGAGGGGATTGGGGGTATACTTGTGGATCTGGGTGAAGGGGGGAATAATGTGTCTTTATTGTATTTTGCATTTGTTTTTATTATTGCGTTTGTTTTAAGATGTTTTATTTATGTGTAAAGCACTTTGTGTTATTCTATATATGAAAAGTGCTATAGAAATAAAGTTGATTGATTGATTGATTGATTGAAACTATGGGACTTCTTGTACCTTATAGGTATCAGAAGCTGTTTTAACCACATATGTTCCGCTTTTATGTAGAGGCTGAATTAAGGTAATTTTAGAGCTGCTGAAGTGGTTTGATGCATATTTGCATCAATAAGGTCAAGAGAATCTTTATTTTGGGGACGTGTAGGAATTTTATGGATCTTAAGAAAACCCTTTATTATCCCTATCACCTTCACTCCTAATAGATACCACGGTCACTTACAAGGCTTTTTTTTTTTAATTCCATGTCTCTGGAATAGCACAGTGATCTTCTTTTTCGGTTATTCCCAATAAATTACCAATAAGTTTATGGAATTTTCTATATGGATAGTTTGAGAAACACTGCATACCAGTTTATGCCCATTCAAGTATCTGTTCATTGTGAAATTACCTTGATGTTTATCTGTATATCCCCCAATGTTTAAGGTAGTTGTCATCTATTCATCATCTACAGAGCAGATGATGAATAGATGAAGCAGATTGTCCATTAAAAAACTGAGGATGGTGGTGGTGGGAAGCATGATTAACCCTGTAAGGCCACCACATCTAATAATTGACATAAAACTTGACAAAAACTAAATTTCTTGGAATTGAGATGTTTTGAAACATTGATGAGTTATTCACACTTAGGTTTAAAAAACTAGCAAATTTTTTTCCGGCAATAAAAGTCTTTTTGAGATTTCACGGAAGTGACCACTTTGAAATCAGCAACAAAAGTGCTTCTACTGCCTCTAAAGGAAAGATGATGTACTACAGGACAGAAAACAGACCAAGCTCTGATCGACGGGTTTTTAAGGAACGTTTTGATCACCATGTCAAATATGATACAAATGGTAGGGTTAATTAAAACTATAAAATAGGGCTGTGCGATTAAACAATAACAATATATATCGCAATGAAACTTTTTTTTGATAGAAAAATGAGTATGCATATGTTTTAAGCCACAGAATGTTCAAATTTGACAAACGTTGTTTGGTTTATATTGGTCTGTATCGTGATATATATCGTTATCGCCTGATATAGAAAGAAGTATATTGTGATATACAAATTTTATTTTGCCAAGCCCTACTATAAAATAAACACATGCTTGGTAAATGTATGAATATAAATATTAAACTTGTGTTTTGTTTCTTGTTTTTTTTTATTTAAGGTTTGAATTACTGGTACATGTAGGCTTTAATTAAAAAATATTTAAAATATAATTTTTTTTTCCCATATCAAATAAATAGGATTTATGAGATGTATCCTTTTTTGGAGAGGACTTTGGCTAATTTGTACATTTGGTTCTAACTTTCACTGAAATGGTGACATATTTATTTGAAGCAAACTAAATGCAAAATGCCTCAAATCACAAATTCACTGAAAGAGGTGTGAGAAAGAGATCAGACAGCAACAAAAAAGAGACAAACCAAAAGCAAACCGGCAGGCTGAGACTGACAGCTTAAAAGAGAGACAACCATGTCCTGCCTGTGCTGGAGTGAACAATCTCTGATGGGAAAAGAGGAAGACGTGCTCAAAGTGGGGAATGGAGGGACCCAGACCACAGTGTCATCTGGGATCACTGATCACTGTAATAGGCTTGAAACTTGTCAGCTGAGCTCAGAATAGGTCGACATGGCTGCAGTTTCTGCCAATAAACAGCACACAGGGATGTGCTTCTCCAGAGGGCCAGAAACATTCCAAGAAAGTATCACTTGTTTGGATTTAGAAGAAAAAGAAATGACACGGTTATGTTTCCCAGTTGCTTCATCCAGGCAAAGAATCAGTCCTCTGGTTCATGAAAAGAGCCTAAAGGGTCGTAACACAGGAACACTTTTGGCAAACTTATAATACGTCTTTTTATTTTTTGCTGGAAATATTACAAAAATCACACAGCGGTATTGGATGGAAACCTTTTTTTACGTTTGGCTCTGCTATTTTTTATTCCCACTCCTACTTCACCAAAGGATCTAAAAATAATTTAACAACATGTTTTGTATAGAAAAAAAATACACACTTGTTCTCAACATTAGCAATTTTTTTTTCTACCAATAATTGGGTTTAATTTCATCTGGTTCTTTTGGTTATCTGCATTATTAACATGGTTTCAACTCTATTGACCACACTGCATTATGAAGCAAACCATCAATGAAAAATGTTCCATTTGCAAACTTTTGACATAAATAATGCGCAATAAACTATAAGAAGCATTATTGAGACAAGAGTCAGAGATAAATCTGTGATCACAGTCACTCTAGAACTTAATTTGTGACAGTGCTACGTGTTAGCAATGTTAGCATATTCAAAGTAACTGTAACTCCCAACCTTGTTTGCGACATGTAAAAAAAAAAAGACTGATACCGCAAAAAATGAATGACCGACTTTGCTACACGTTAGATATATTAGTGTATTCACCATACCTGTTACTCCCATCCTTGTATCCAATGTGTAAAAAACATACTGATACCGCTCAAACAAATGTTGCTGTGACTACGCTTACTCGGAATCTTGTTAGCCACACGTAAAAAAAACCCTACCTGACACTGCTCTACGTTAGCTGAGTTTATATATTTACAATAACACCAAAATTTGTTTGCAGCTCTTGGGAAAAAAAAAGACTGACATCTTGACAGAGCTCCATGTCAGAATCACATTGACATCAGAAATCACAACCAGAATTAAACAACAAGAAACTCTGGATTATGAGGCGCACTGTCGTTTTCTGAAAAGAAATGAATGTGCGCCTTATAGTGCTGAAAATTTGGGCTGGGTTAAAAAACAGTTGATTTGAATTGATTTAAGCTTATAGATCAATAATCTTTTCATAAAAGATATAAATCGATTTAGCACATAAGGCTAAATTCCACTAGCTTGATGCTAATGTTTAATGGAATTTCCTATTGGGAAGCTAATGCTAACGCTTGGTCAACCTAAATATACATTGCTGACTAAATTAACATCTTTATAAACTCACAGGCATTAATATCCAAACTCTTTTAAGAATATATTTTTCAAAAGTAACAATTAGTGGTCTAAAACATCGTTTTAGTTTCCCCTCATACTGTCTTCTTCCTCTGGAATAAGGCTTAATGCTATGGCGCGATCGCCACCCAGTGGCCAAACTGAAATGCTCTCCAGGAGAAGCAGAACAATGTTTACAATATTAATGATCTGAACATTTTTGTTATTGAGAAACCATTTATGCTATTAACAATCTCTTTATTTCACTAATAAATTTCACAGTAGCCTATGCGAACTGTATCAGATTAACATAAAGATATTCAAATTGTATAATGGATTAATAATGTATTTCTAAACAAATTTGTCTACATGTTTTAACTCAAAATTGAATTAAATTGAAGATTCAAATGAATTTTAAAAAATCGTTATTGAATCGATCCAAGCTCTAGTGAATGGAATTGTTTCTGGAAATTATAACCGATACCCAGCCCTACTAGAAATATAAAACTGAAAATAATATCTTAGGTTAAATTTTACAATAATTACAGCAGCAAAAATACAGTTTGTCATGATTTTATCTATGATTTCCTCTTGAGAAACCAGAAAAAAGTCATTGGATTATATTATTAATTAAAAAAAAAACCAGTATTAATCCATCTATTAAAAAACTGGTGTTTATTGTTCACTTTTATCGTAAAGCATCAAGCCTAGAAATGAACATGCTTACAGTATTGCTGTATCTAAAAATAAATTTGGTGACGTTATAGAAAATATTAAAAAAAATGTTTTGACAGTAAACCCTTAGTAGAAATCTTGTAGAGCTGTTTCTTTTAGAATATTGACTGTTTTACAGAGGAGCATTAAAGATGCTGGAGAGTCTGCCACCTTTTTACCACCTGCTTTGATTGGTGTATGTTGTGTTAATTGGTTTTAGACTCTAAGGATTTAAAAAATAAATTTACCCATCTGTGTTCAACACGACACATTTAATGGCTTTCCTAAATGAGAATGTTCTCGGTCTTGTCATATTGACATGATGGGTTTCCGTGGCGATGTGGATAAATCCAGCTGCAATTTTATTGAGAGATGTTTATTCTTTAATGACAATTAAAGTCATTTTTAAAATATTTCTGTCGACTGGTATTGCACCAGCTTTATGGTCCTAATGGTAAATGATTTATAGCACACTTAGAAATATAATTCAGCTTAAATCATTTCATTTTTGCTCTTTTCCCCCTCTTTCTTTATCCCCCTTCCCCTCTTTTCTCTACATTCCTGCAGATGAGTTCAAAGCTTTCCTGAAGCGTTTGCCCACCGATCGATTTTTGAACGTGTCCACGATCGCCAAGTTCTGGTCTGCTGACCCGCCGCTCCAGAAACGTTACACCGTGCTGGAGGCGAGCACCGCGCTGGTCTTCGGAAAAGCCCAGAAGATCATTAGAAAGTTATTCACTTTGAGCAAACGCTGCCCCAAACAGCCCCGCATCAGCCTGCCCCGAGAAAGGTAACTCAGTTTTCAGATTTCCTCTGTTTGTTTTATTTCCTAATCAATCTATCATTCTGTCAATTGAATAAAATGATCAAAACGGGCCACATGTTTCCTGATAATAGCTTGAATCTTTAGCTAGCGCATAAACAGTTGTTATGAAAAAACACTCTTGAAGTACAGGCAGTGTGTGTCATATCATCACACGGCCAAGATGGTACACGGTCCCAGCAGGTAAGCAATCACCTTTCAAAGTGTTAAAAGCCACATTCCCACAAGTCCAATTAAATTACTACTCCTAAGGAACTAATTAGGGCTTGTTATAAAACCTAAACCATTTTAGAATTCAAATAAAGGACATCTTAGTTATCTGTTGGAGTCACAAAAGCATCTGGAAAAACGTGACTCTCCTGTTGCCAGAGGTCTTTTTTTTTTTTCATTTGCTTCATTGTCTTGTCTTATTTAGATGCAAAAGGTTTTACCTCTGTTTTTTAGAGTTAAAAAAAGAACTGCAAATCAAGGATTTTTTTCAATGCTTTTAAACCTTAACAGAAAGAAAATGTTCTATTTTACACCATAGTTTACTTTAGCAGTGACTCCTAGTTATATATACTGAACAAAATCATAACCGCAATACTTTTGTTTTTGCTCCTATTTCTCCTGAGATGAATTCAAAGATCTGAAACATTTTCTAAAAACTCACAATAACCTTTTCTCTCACATATTGGTTGTGTCCGAATCTCCCCCAAATGACTATATAGTTCACTATATAGTGTGTTCGCCACTTTTAGTGCTGTCCGAATCTACTAATTCTAAAATCGAGAGCACTGCAAATTTCCCAGAAGTCTTTGCGAAAAACTAGAGTACATCGATGGTCACTAGATTAGCGGATATAGACCACAATACATTACAGTCGAACAATTTCAAACAAAAAATGTGTTTACATGTAATATTTGAACAAACCATCCACATTTTCACCATCAGAAGACAGTGGAGTCATAAATAAACGTCATAAAATGTTTGTTTATATACGCTGTTTCCCTTCGTGAAATCGGCGACGTCACATCTGGCTCTTAGAAAAACGAAAGAAAAGTAGAGAGCATTGTGTCCGTATTACCTGTAAAATCCAGGGCACTGGATTTTGTCTGGTCTAAGGCACACCTGTGCAGTACTCATGCTGTCTAATCACCACCCTGATAAGGCACACCTGTGCAATATCCGTGCTGTCTAAGCAGGACCTTGATAACGCACACCTGTGCAATACCCGTGCTGCCCTCCTTGCATCTCTTGGTGCAGACGTTGGTGAATGTTTACTCTCACAAGTCACTGGTTGCCTGACCCCAAAGGCCAACTTTTGACCAATGCCACTGATCCCAAGATTCCCTTCCCCACTGTAAAAAAAAGGGGTATAAAATATAGAATATTCTTTAATGAAAATATATGAAAGGAGTTCATAAAAACAAAATCATTCAATTCTTAAATTAAGTAAGTAATACATTTCTAAAACATTTCATAGAAAGTCTCTGTTTCGTCACAGTGTTTTGCTTTTCACTTGTACACCAAAAATATGACTGTGCTCAGCTACTTACAGCAGCGGTTGTTCAAGCAGAAAAATATATTTAACTGGCTGTGGAACTTCATTTAGCACACCTGACAATACTGCAATCCAAATGCTGGTTATTCCAGAGCACTGTAATCTTCTGCTCTCATGATATTTAGTGTTAGGTTCCACTCCGAAGGGTTTCTTGTAACAAAAATATATATCCATGCAGAAAATGGGCTGTCATTGCAAAGTGGAAATGCAGGGAAACAAAAAAAAATACAAATGGGGACTGGCTAATGTATTAGTAAGATGTGCCATAATAGAAAAACAGGACTCGACCTGAAAAAGAATTCTTATTATTGCTGCCCTGAAGAAATCAATATTTGGCACATAAGGTCATTCAAGGTTTAAAAATACTTTTAGGATTCTTCCCATAATTCTTATGGCAGTGTTGTTTTCACCCCTCTGCAGGTCTGTAGGGTTCTGGCTGGGCAGGGCTCAATCTCTGCTCTACTGCAATGAACATGGAGTTCTGGGCTCCTTCTCCGAGGAAGCAAAGAGTTGCAGCTGCCCCACGGACCAGCCCACATGCCAGGGCGTCATCCCCTGTGTCATAGGTCCCTCACTCACTTCCTGCTCCGTCTGCGCCAGCGACAATGCCACCCGCTGCGGAGCCTGTCACCATGGCAACCTTCTTCATCTTGGCTCCTGCCGGCCGAGCATTGCCGCATCGCTGGACCATTATCTGAACTTTGACCTGGACATGCCAGATGCTGAGGTTCTGAGATCTCTACATTTTATGGTTTCAAACCCCTGATGTATTTTTTACTGGTGTGTTTTCATCTTAAGGGGATGTGTGGTGCGTTCAAGAACACACTTTTAGCATATGATGTTCACATAGGTGTATCGCTATTGGATAATAGCGCATGAATCCACAGTTGGAAGTGCAAAATTTCAAAGCGGTTTCACATCCCTATTCTGATATATGACTGAATAGGTGTAATTCAATCCAGAATCAAACAGGAATCTTCTCTTCCATGATTCATTTTGAAATAGTTGGCACTGCTGTGTTTTTGAAAGGACGCTACTTATATGTCACAACGCAATCCGAGTCCCTGATTGATTAAATTTCAGCTGGTTTGACTTTCAATGCATGTTCCATTGCCACACATTTTTTACGTAGAGCCCAAAAACTGACTAGTGACACGTGAGGGCAGGAGTTTTGTACGTGGAGCCCCGAAATGCAAATATATGCATATTAACATATACCAGGGGTGTCCAAATCCAGGCCTCGAGGGCTGATGTCTAAACACGCCTGATTCGAGCAATCGACAGCAGATGAGAGAGAATTAGTGGAAAACCAGCAGGAGGCCCTCAAGGCCTGGATTTTGACACCCCTGACATCGGGTGTATTCAGACTGGACAGATTTGGTCCACTTAAAATGAACCAGAGTTTGTAATAAGTGGGTTTGAAGCAATAGCTCAAACATGTATTTTGGAACATACATAACATAACAATTCTCTAATTTTTTTTTTTTTTTTTTTTAGGTGAAGTACCTTCTGCAGAGACTGGACAGCAGAATAGAAGTCCACGCCATCTACATCAGCAATGATGTCCGCTTGGGAAGCTGGTTCAACCCTGCCTGGAGGAAAAGGATGTTACTGACCCTCAAGAGCAACAAAAACAAATCCAACCTCATCCACATGCTGATGGCCATTTCTTTCCAGATATGCTCAACTAGGAATTCCACGCTGGAACCCGTGCCTGTGGTTTACGTGAATCCTTTCGGGGGCAGTCATTCAGAGAGCTGGTTCATGCCAGTGAACCAGCCTGACTTCCCAGACTGGGAAAGAACTAAGCTTGATGGCATTACCACTGCAGACTGCTACAACTGGACTCTGTCTCTGAACAGCAAGTGGAAGTCTTTCTTCGAAACAGTGCACATCTACCTGCGGAGCCGCATAGTCACGGATGATCCAACGGTGAATGAAACTCTTTTCTATGAGCCACTGGACTTGGATGACCAGACGTCAAACCTCGGCTACATGAAGATCAACACGCTCAAAGTCTTTGGATACAGCATGCACTTTGACCCCGAAGGCATCAAGGACCTGATTCTGCAGCTGGACTACCCCTACACGCAGGGCACACAGGACGCCGCCTTCCTGATGCTGCTGGAGATGCAGGACCGGATTAACCGGCTCTCTCCCCCGGCGGTGCCGCCCATCGACCTGTTTTCCTGCCTGCTGCGGCACCGCCTCAAGCTGTCAGCTGGAGAGGTAGCACAAATAAAAGAGTCTCTACAGATCTTCAACTCCAAGCTTCCGAACGCTTTCCCAGAACCCGAACTGACCCAGCTGTGCAGCTAGCTGGCTCAGCTCACAGCTCGAGTTCGGGAGTAGCCCTGCGAAATACCGCAGAGTTACCATGTTTACACTCGAAGACTAACAGATTAAGCAACTCTGAAGCGTAAATTTTGGGCCTTTACCATCACCAGCCTTGTCTGGTATTTTATTGTTGGATTTTTACTTTTGACAGTGAACACACAAACTGTTCTAGAGACTGGGTTTCACTCGCTCCGATGTAAACTGAAGGTACCTGTCCACGCAAACTGGGACTGGTCAAGCCCGATCAGCTAAATGTTCTATGCGAACCGGAACCTCAGAAGAGACATCCTTAAATCTACCTAAGACTTCTGCCTTGCCAAGCTGAGGGAAAATTTTGATATTTTAAGAGGAACTCCCAAGTGGTGTTAAGAATAACACTATTTTCTTTGGATACAGAACAATGGGTGGTAATATATATGTGGTGAATGAACTATGTTATGCTTAACAATATGAAATTTGATAATCTCAACCCTGTTACTGTCTTTGAACATCTCTTTTCACCTGTTAAATTCCTTAATTTCATTTAGAAAACTTGTATCTATTCTTGAAATCCCAACGAGAAGCCTGTAAGTGATGTTCTGTTATTTGGTGGTGTGTCAAAGCCAAACAAAAAAAAAGTTATATATATATTGGCAAACAGAGGGACAAAATGTTACATATTTTGACTTTCTTTTCTTTTTTTTTTTTTTTTTTTGACCTAAAAATGTTAAAGAAACTGTCAAAAGACGAAAAGGTCTGCGGACACGGCGCTGTAAATATTGCTCCATCTAACCCCGGGTTGTGGACAAGTGCACATCGCTTTTTAGATAACTGAGTCCAAAGACCCAAAAAACACACAAAAAAGAAAAAAATATTTATAACAAAACTCATGCCTTATATGGAAAGTCAATGTTAAGATAAGAAGTACATTTACTTTCTGTGTTTGGCTTCCCAGCGAAGGTTGTATTGCTTTTTATATTTCGATATTTCTACAAAGACAGAGGCTTTCTCCAGACAAATGTGGTGATGCAGCTTTTCCATGTAAACGCAGTCACACTCTCTGCACTTACTTGTTTTGATTTTGGTGTTGTGAAATTTTTTGAGCCACCATTCACAGTGCTCACCAGTACTTGCACAGTGTAATCGTTCTGCAAAAACTGCAATTATTACCAAGTCTCACTAACTTTAAAAAATTATTTGGCTTTGATATAGTTAAAGAAATGGTTTATAATATTTTGGTTTAGCCTCAGATGAATACGATTTTATTATTACTATTATTTTTTTATTTATTAAAGTCAAGGTTTTGTTTGTAACAAAGGGAGTATTAGGGCCAGTTCACAAAGAAAAGAAAATACTTTTGATTATGACTTTAACTTCGTAAATTTATGAGCAAAAAATTAATAACTGTTAAATTACAAAAGTACATTTTTAACTTTAAAAGTCAAATATTTTACATTTTTTAAGGTTGTAAATGTATAAATATGAATGCCATAAATTCACAACTTTAGACTACGTAAATCTTTGACAAAAAAAAAGACATATTTTACGAAAAAAAAGTCATACATTTTTTAAAAGTTAAAAGTTAGTAAAGTTGTAAATTCATGACTTTTAAAGTTATGAACCACATTTACATTGGCTAGCTTAAATCTTTTTCTTATACATTTTCAGTTTTTAAAGTCGTAAACCTGTAATTTTGTTTGTCGTAAAGTCACAACTTCAAACACGTACATTTTTAACAAAAAGACAAAGTTATGAGAGTTGTACTTTTTCAAGGAAAAAGTCGTAACTGTTAAATTATGCAAATTTTAGTGTAAAAGTCACCCCGGTAAAAGTCACTGATCAAATGACTTTTGATCATTAGAGTGAATACTTTTTTATTTCTTTTTTAATTTCATAGTAAAGAGTTTCATTGTGTTTTAAAGTTGTAAATGTATTCATTTATATTTTGAAAATTAAAATTAAAACAAGTGAGTTTATGGGAAACAAAACAAATTAACAAAGACTCATACATTTTGAGAAAAAATTTGTAGCTTCTAAAATTACGAGAATAAAGTTGTAAATTTAGGGTTTTAACAGTCATTACCCAAATTTTGGATTTTTTTCCTTGTAAATGTACGTGCTTTAAAGTTGTAAATGTAGTCATTTTAATTTCAATTCAGTTTTCAAACAAGTACATTTTTCATGGAAAAAGGTAAATTTACAGGAAAAAAACATCCATTTTAGAGAAAAAGGTCTTAACTATAAAATTATGAAAATAAAATTGTAAATTCACGACTTTTGGACCAAATTTATCTATGTGATATTAAGTTGCAAATTTAG
This sequence comes from Oryzias javanicus, assembly GCA_003999625.1. NCBI lineage: Eukaryota > Metazoa > Chordata > Actinopteri > Beloniformes > Adrianichthyidae > Oryzias > Oryzias javanicus. The sequence continues at coordinate 21,988,294 of CM012453.1, forward strand.
TAATTTACTACAAGAAAAGACAAATTCATGAGAAGAAAGTCATACATTTATGAGAAAAAAGTTGTCCCTGTAATTGCGAGAAGAAAATAGTAAATTTATGACTTTATAATTTAAATGCAAAATTAAGAATGTTTTTTCTCGTAAATTTATGTGTTTTAAATTGTTAATTTTATTATTTTAATTATTATAAATTCATCACTTTCAAAAGGATGAATTTATGAGAAGAACGTAATAAATAAAAACACCGAAGTTCTTTTTTCAGTGTCATGCTCGAAGCTTCATTGTCAGCTAGGTTAAAAAAACAAATGAATTCTGAATCTTTTGCCAAGTTAAAATGAACTTATTAGCATTAGAACATTGAAAAGAATGATGCCGAAACGCGGTCCTCTTCACACGGATGCATCACACAGACTTGGAGGAGATCTTCTCTTTCTAAGAGGGAAAATGGGCTGGAAGTGGACAGCAGCAGGGATATCATATCAATTGCTTCTTATTTATTTTTTTCTTGTAAATTTACGTCTTTAATTTCATCATATTACTTTTTTTTTTTTTTGGCCCTAATACTCCGTTGTAGTTTGTATTTTAAATGTAGCTTTTTTCATTTTACAAAAGCAGCTGGTCTTACACAGTGATTGTCTATTTGATGACAATGTTCATGAGTTTTATTTTACATTTGCTTTACTAATTCCTCACTGAAAGTTTGCGAACACAAACAATTTTCAGCTGTTCTTCTGTACTCAGCTTGGTCAAGTAAAAACAAGTGGTTTATCTATCTGGGGGATTTTCTTTTCATTATTTCTGTCTCTGGAGAAGTTTGGAGTTAACACAAGGCTTACACATTTTAAGAGCAGGACTCCCCTAATTTACACTTTTCACAGCCGTTTTCTCCCATAATGAAATGCAAAATCGCAGCTAATTGGGTCACGGTGGGACCAAAGTTGTACATCAATCAAGAAGAAATTAAAAAGTATTCACTCTAATAAGCACCAGTTCATCCATTGACAATCTGGCACCAAAGTTAGTGGTATGTTTAGCAGCTCAAATGGCCAAATGACTTAATTACACTTGATTAATTAGCTATCAGCAGCTGTGGCCATCTATTTATACGCACATTTAGCTTTTTTGGAAACATTTGACTGTAATACAAGGAAGGAATTCGCTGTTGCCTTAATATCGGAAGACTCCAAGTTAATATCAGACAAAGCTGAGGCCAAGCTATTTACAATGATAAAAAAAATATCTGAAGGTGTAAACTTGCTAAGCAATCACCAATAATTTGATAAAAATTCACAGCACAGAACAAAATATTTCTCTATCAAAGGAATTCTCTATATGCGGTATGAAAGCTGAAAAAGAATAAAAACAGTCCAATACTCCATATCTTTGTCTATTATTAGAAACAGTCATGTAAGGAAGCATTGAAATTAAAAGAATATTAATTGAGTGAGTAACATAAAACGACTTTCATTTTGAAGGGGCATTGAAATATGCATATTGGTTACAAAAAAAAAGCGTTTTTAAAAGCTTTTGAGACCAAATCAAGGTTATTTGGACTTCTGTGAGCTATTAATAATTATCTGAGTATTTCAGCAAAAGCCTGTCATATCTACTGCCAGGCATGGTGATAGAAGGTTTATACTTTGGGTTGCTTTATTTTAAATTGTACAAGTTAGACTTGGTATGCATAAAAAAAGAACTGAACTTAAAGAATTTTGTGAAACAACAGTTCAACATCAGAGTCAGAAATAACACTTTTAGGATTTTGGTGTAGACGGATCCAGAGGTGGAGCTACAGGGGGCGTGACCCAAATTTTGTGTCAATATTAGCATCATTATTGAAAGTGATTTAACCCTTGTTATTGTCTTTTGTATGTTGACTTCGGAAGTGGGGGTCATCTAGATTCCACTCAGTTTTTTCTTCCATTATTCTTGATTTTCACTGGTGTCCATGGCGGACATGAAATCCTGTCCATCTTCGTCCACATTTGCCATAGGAGGGATAGCACGTCAGTGTAAGGCTAGGGTCATCTGGACCCCATAAGACACAGGCTTCTTTAAGCATTGTAAAAACAACCAAACACTAATGCTTACAATGACACTAGTAATGGCGCCTCAGCTAAATGAATTTCTGTTTTAACTTTAATACAATTAACAATAACCGCTTTCAAATAAATGTTTTCGATCATTTCTTTTGAGATGCCCTTCCCCCTGCTGTTTTTGTTCAAAAGACTTCTGCACATCCCCCACCCCTCCTTAAAATGTTCTTGCTCCGCCACTGGACTGAAATTTTATCCTATTTAAATATTCTATGAACTACAAGCAATCACATTCAAAAGAAAATCTTGATGAATTCTATAGTGTGAGAAAATGCACACAAAATTGGGACAGATTATTCCACAACAAAATAAGAGATAAAATACTAGAAGATACAACAACAGCACTTAGTGCTACATACACATAAAGGAAGCACTTTACTCCTCAGTTCTGAAGCCCACTTCAGTACAGGAATACCTGACAACACAATGCAAAGCAAGTTGTTTTCCTTTCAATCTAACCCAGCCAAGAAGTTATCTTTTCACTGGTTGCAGCAGTTTATTTGTCAAATCAATAGCTAGTTTGAGCACTGGCATAACCAGCCTCGACTGCTTTTGGGTTTTTGTTTGGAAGCTCTTTACAGCTTAACACCAACACATCACCAGATCAATTTTTATTAAGATTTTACAACTACAAGGTCAACACAAATTAGCTACTGTTTAAATAATTTGAATCTCTGAGAGTTTTTCTGTCTCAGTATCGCTCTGATTTTTATATTCATAAAATAAATGTTTAACATAGCATAGACCAGGGGTCACCAATACCACGAACATAAACTGTTGTTGTTTTTTTTTTTTATTATTCAGAACAAAAGACTGTATTGCAGTCTGTGTCACTCTGTCTCCTTGCCTTAAAACCAGGAGTGTTTTCTTCCTCCATCAAATAATAAACACCTGCTCGGGAGAATAATTATCTTCCGCGATTATCATCTTCAGCATATCAGGATTTATTTTGCCCACTTCTGAGTCAGCTGATGCCATTTGGGAGAACTCTTCTCTTTCAGCAGCCGGCTCCACTGTACGGAGATGCACCTCCGCATTGACACGCCTCCTTCAGATGCAAAAAAATTCATACAGGCGTCTTGAGTTGTCAGAGCTTTAGTGACGAACCAGAAGAGTCAGGACAGAAAAAAAAAATATGCGAATATGTGAAACCGCGAATGAAGAAACGTGGGGGAGCACTGAATATATAATTTTACCAAGTATGATTTGCATATATTTTAAAATCATAATTTGACATGTTTACTTTTTGGTGCTTAAGTACACAGACGTATTTTTAAAGCTGATTTTAAAGTAAATTGGAATTAACTTGGTGAGTTTAGATGTATGTGAAAGATTTCAACATAATCTACAGTTTCTCTCTTTTTTTGTCCCCAACAGCTTCTTGCATTGGGGCCGTGTGTTCTTAGTTGACACATTAATGGCACCGGGGTGAACAGTGGGGCAAAAACAGAAGCGTTCTGCATGCGTTCTGAATGATTCACCTCGGATCAGTCGACAAAAAATAAGTTAAACATCATCTACATTCATGGTTCAGAGTCTGACGCTGAATGCTCACAGCTTTTTGAGGTTTAGGAGGAAGAAAATCTCAGTATACACCAGCTTTTAGTGGTACAAGCATTTTGTTTGAATGCTTGATTGACCGTTTAGCACATCAATCAGTGGACATACTTCATGGCAAAGATGGGGAGATTGGCTGCATGCAATTATTTTTTTTTTCATTTCTCTCTTACTGGGCACCCCTGGTGTAGACAAATAATGTATTTGTTTAAAATAAAACAAAAGTTTCTGCAAATCCTTACTTTAGTGATTTATATACTTATGTAAGATAAATTGATGGTAGTTAAAATGTACAAATTGCTCAGTTTGACACAGTTATAACTTATTATTGAGCTATTCACTACACTGTAAACGCCAACCTTGGATCTTTTTTTGTTTTTCTCTATAAAACTGATTAAGTAGACTTTAGAATTGTTGATGCTTTGTTGTCTTTTTTTTTTATCTGTTTTGAAAATGTTACAAAGTCAAGCATATGCAGCAGAGGCACCTCACTTCGGAAAGCAAGAGGCAAAAAACGGAAGCCCTGAGAATGACTAAGATGCGGTTTCTGCGAGAGCATAAACATGCACATTTGACCTTGAAGAACTCAGAGATTTTTTTGGAACACTTCTTCACTCTGTCACACATCACTGATCTTTTTCCTCTACTTCAAGTTCTGCTCCTTTTTTTCCTTTTTAGTTTTTCAGTAGCTCATATTTTTGCTTCAGTTACTCTGCTCCGTCATTGCTAAGAGAACTTTGGTTGTTAAATATCTCCCATCAAATTAAGTCATTTAATTTTTCCTTTATCTGTAAAAAATATTTCTCAGTAAGATTTTGTTAAACTTTCTTCCACAAGAACACTTTCTGTGATATTGGATAGAGAAAAAAAATCTGAATCACTAACAGGTAAGTAACTTTGATGAAAAAAGTTCAAGAAGTTGTTGTAATCTGACATTTATTTGGTTGTGAATTTGACACCTCTAACCTCTATTCAATGTTTTTGCTAACCTGACACAGCCTGAGCACAACAACAACAACAATAATGCACAGCCTCAACTTTTACCCACAAAGACAAAACGGAGCAGATACAAACTATCAAGATTGAACTTTTAAATATGATTACATAAGGGCCTTCCCATGTTCCAGTTTGACTACACAACAGCATCTAAGGCACAACTTAATCTATGCTTAGCTCTACATTTGACTTAAAAAGAAGATCAGTGTTGCACAAACACCCAATGCATACAATGTCACCTAAAATCAGCAAAAGTGTTGCTTTCTTTGGTCCACTATGGTAAAATCAGCAAAGGATGAAGCGACACTTCAGAAGATGCAACAGCTGAGGCGAGATGTTATAACTCATTCTTGATCTGAACGATTAAACCATCTTGGCAACAGCCAAACCAGAAATTTAGGGGTTGACCTCTGATCGGAAGGTTGCAGATACAATGTAATTCCCACTCTTTGTTTCATGCGCCAAATTGGAAGTGTGCAAGATATTGAACCCCACATTGTTCCAGGTAGCTTGGCTAGCCTTCAGTGTAAGAATGTGTGCATTGGACTCCTTTAGGTGCTTTGGGGCTTGATGAAGGTAAGATCAAATTGTAACCAGTATACATAAGGGTTTACAGAGAATGGCCAGAAAAAGAGAAAATATCCAGTGAGTGCCAGCTCTATGGGCAGAAATGGGTTGTTGGTGCCAGAGGTCAGAGGAGAATGGCCAGACTGGTTCCAGCTGATAGAAAGGTAACAGTTACTCAAATAATCAGTGGTTATAATCAGGGTCTGCAGAAGAGCATCTCTGGACGCACATGTCCAACCTTAAGGCAGATCGGCTATGGCACCAGAAGATCACACCAGTGCCACTCCCGTCAACTAAGAACAGGAAATTAAGGCGACTATTCACACTAACTCACTGAACGGGTGACTGGTAAATAGAAGACTGGAAAAACCTTGCCTGGTCTGATTCGGTATCCATTTCTGCTATGACATTCAGATGGTAAGGAGAGATCCTCTCGGCCCCATGGCAGGTGTTGGGGGGTCTGGGCTGCTGCCCCGGCGGGTGGTCGGGGTGTGGGGATGACCGGGCGCTCTCCCCCTTCACACATTCCATCATCATCCACCTCAGCAAAACATAAACACTCACGTGAGCACAGGTGTCAGCTCACTATCGCACTAATAGTATGTGTGACAGAATGAAAGGCTTTATTTGTATCGGTTTGTATGATGAAGTGAGTGTGGGCTGCAGTTGTATTGTGTACATTTTGACTAGTTTAAATGTGGAGACTATTTTGGCCAACAGGTATGTGTGTAACTACTGAGTGTGTGTGCAGACAGGCCCCGCCCATTCTAGTTTGCTATTTAGACCTGGTTGTTTTAAGATTTTGCTTCCCTTTTCTGCCGTCTCCTTTCTTCTCTAAACCCCCCTCATTTACCTCCCCTCCCCAACCTCCCTCTTCTTCTTTTCCATCCAGTCCAACAAAAAAAATAAAATAAAGAAAGATACAAACATTATCAATATAAATAAAGTTTAGCACGAAAGGGGTTTATACTCAATACACCTCTGTTGTGACAGTAAAATCTGCCCAACACAACAGGCTCTCAGCCCATATCTGTTTGCTCAGCTGATGGACAGGAAAAGGACAAAAAAGGAAATAGTCATCATGCAACTGTGTGATATTGTTGTGTCTACATGGATCAAACCCTCTGAGGAATGTTTCCAGTACCTTGTTGAATCTGTTTCATTAGGATTAAAACAGTTCTGAAGTCAAAGGGAGTCCAACCCGGTACTGACAAGGTGTACTTAAAAAAAAGGCCCGTGAGTGTATAAGTGTATATTTCCACCAGTGTGTGATTTTATCAAAACATTTTTAAGAATCAACTTTCTTGGAAATGGTGCATTTAGATATAACTTTAAATTAGAATCATAAACTTATTGAACCTTTTTGTCTTCTTGGTTCTTGTGTTTGCTTGTGTTCCTAAAGACATGTCAGATGTCGATGTGAAAACTCGCACTGAGTGGCTGTTTTGCACAGTAGATGGGTTAATAAATTTGATTGTAATGTGGAGGATTGAGGAAGTGGCTTTGATAAAATTAGTCTTCACACACTGAGTCTGCATCTACTCAGTGAACAATTATCATTTATTACTGTTGGCTGTCAACGCTCTACAAGCCTTTCCTCTCCTCAGTCTTTCCTAATGTCCTTCAGCGATCAGCATGGAGCTGTCATCCTGTCAGTTCTCCGTCAGCCTGTTGATTCAACGATCTTTTGTTCAGCCCGGGCAGACGCTTGCATACCAATTCCTCGCTGTTTTTCACTTACTTCCCTTTCTGTCTAATCCATCTCTTTCCCTTTGCTTGTAGTAGCTTAGGCATGTAAGCAAATAATCAATTTGAAACTTTACTTTACCATAATGTGAGGTGTTTATCTGGTAGAGGGAGGAAAAACGACACCCTCACAAAGCAGAAAAGTGCCATCTTGCACACACCCAGAAGTCATCTTCCTGTGATCGAGGGACTAATAGAGTTTCAAACTTATTTCAAAAGTGAACTATTTCCTTCATTAATGTATGGTTTGAGAAAGATACAATGACTGGCATTTCTTATTTGTAGAATCTAAACTAAAAAAGAAAACGTAATCTCTTTAAGTGTACTACAAATATACACAAAGTATGTTAACAGTGAGTCATACTTGAAGCTTCATTTGTATATGCTATCTATATGTTGTCAACTTGAAATGTTCCAGCATGCATGGAATACAGTATACTTGATATATTCAAGCATATTTACTAATATGAGCTTCAAGTGTACTTTTATTATGCTAAAGGGAGGACTTCCATACCATTTTAATAGTCAATTCATGGATAGTTTTAATGAAAATATGTCTGGTACAGATAAACTACACTACAAAAGGCATCTGACTTAGAACTAGGATCAGTTTCAAGTAGGAACCGATATTATTTACGTAGTTCTACCGAAACCGAAAGAAGCTGCTGCAATCGGTTCTGCTTTTCAGTGCTTTGTTTCATTGAAGTTCAGTTTGTCTAAGGACATGTCATTCACTTCTACTCTGTTTAGTTCTTTGAAGTTCCAGCTTTCAAAGAACTAAACAGATAGTGGGTGGGCTTATACGCAGCACCCAAATATCTGGCTGCATTCTACAGGAGGTCACAGAAGTCCGACAGGGCGCTGCATCGCATCAGCCAATCAGGAACTCAGCTTTGGGCAGTGACATTTTCAGACCTGATCAATGTTTTCTTGACGCAACGTGGCAGTTCTCCTGAACTGTGATATTTTAGTTATTTTTGTTGCTACAATAATAGAAAAAGGTGCTCTATAGTCGGTAAAGGTCTAAAAATGTTTAGATTTACAGCTAGAGTGATAGGGGAGACTGGGATAAGGATACTTGGAGTGTTATCTGGAAGGCAGAAAACAGATAAGGAGACTTGGTGGTGAAAAGAAGAAGTCCAGGAGTGTCCAGAGAGTAAAAGGTTGGCTAAGAAAAAATGTGATGGTAAGAGGGCAGAAGAAGGCCGACAGAGGAACAGGGAGATGCAGCACAAGGTGAAGGTGGAAAAGGCCAAACAAAGGGCACACAAGGACTTGTGTAACAGGGTACACACAAAGGGGTAGAGGTGGATCTGCAGGTGAAGCAGAGAGACAGAGATGGAAGGATGTGCAACAGGTTAGAGTGAGCAAGGACAAGAAATCTGTTGACAGGTTCAACAAGACTGATGAAAAGATAGTAGGAGGTGATTAATCAGGTAAATGATAGAGAGAACAGAGCAGGAGAGGTGGCTGCTGTGGAAGAAGCAGGAGCGATGAGCAAGAATGAAGAGGAAGGATGAAGAGTGGAAATACACAGTGTCCTGATGATATACCTGGAGAGGAATGGAAGTGTTTAGAAGAGGTAGAGTAGAGATTTGGATTGGAGTGGTTAAAGTCCCACTACGATCATCTTTTGATTATTGTAAAAGTGTTTACAGTCGTCCTTTAATTATCATTTTGCCATCTAAAGCCAAAATTAAGACTTGTGTTATTTCCATGGACATAGTTTCTGTAGAGCAGCAGGAGATTGTCAAAAATTTGTTTTTGAGTTGTGAGCTAAACTGTTTGCATGGAGTATGCTCATCCCCATTTCCCTTCATCTATTTAACTCCGCAGACCCTCACAACCCCGACCTAGCATTACTGGTGCAACAAAAATGGAAAGAAATATTGGAACTATTTCTCTATATGCGTACTCCATCATGAGAAAAATGCTAGAAGAACATGTGAGAAACACCATTTTCATTGGAGTTTCTTTAACACAATCTTGAAGAGTGAGGGGGTGCCAAAGGAATGGAGAAGAAGTGTTCTGGTGCCCATTTTTAAGATCAAGGTCAGCATGCAGAGGTGTGGAAACTGAAAAGAAGCTTATGAGTCACACAATGAAGTTTTGAGAAAGACGAGTGGAAGCTAGGCCGAGGTCATAAGAGGGCATTTGTGAGCAAATTTATGGTTTTGTGCCAAATAAGAGAACCATAGATGCAATATTGGCTTTGAAGATGCTTTTGGAGAAGAACAGAGAAGGTCAGAAGGGGCTATATTCTGCTTTTAAGAATCTACTGAAAGAATATGACAGGATACAGAGAGAGGAGCTGTAGTTTGTGTAAAGAAGTCTGGAGTGGCACAGTAGTACGAGAATGATGAGGTTACAGAGAGCAAAGGTGAATAGGTAGAGGATCTGAAGTACTCAACAGTTTAGAGATCCGAGGAGTGTGAGTAAGAAGGGAAGAAGAGTGCGCAATCAGATTTGGAGGAAGATATCAGCTGTGATGTATTACAAGAGTGTCAGCAAGAATCAAAGGAAATGTGTAGAAGACTGTGGTGACAGCGGCCATGATGTTGGTTTGGGGACAGTGGCTCTGAGAAAAAACAGGAAGCAGAGATGGAGATGTTGAGGTTCTCTTTGGAAGTGTGGGTGGATGGATGGATGGATGGATGGATGGATGGATGGATGGATGGATGGATGGATGGATGGATGGATGGATGGATGGATGGATGGATGGATGGATGGATGGATGGGGCTAAGTAGGTTCATCCTAGTGTAGAACCTCCACATCAACATTCATAACACTTGGTCATTAGTTGACATTTAGCTCCAAACTAACGCTGTAATGTTTTAAAGGATAATAGTGCATAAGTAAGAAAACTCAATGCAGTGGGTTACTATTGTGTATTTATACCACAAAAGCAAGTAGTGTATATTTTTTTCTTACTCGTCAATATGCAAAATGAAAAATATGTTATGCAAAATGATAAACAGTCCATGACAAGAATTTAAAAGTCCAAGATATGAATTTGAATGAGATTGACTGAGAAGAAAAGACAGGGCATTTAGCTATTCGTTTAGCAAAGGCTTAATTGATGAGTGGTGTGCAGAGTGAGTGACTATGACTATTTTGACTATGGCTAGATAGACTTTCTACATATCATGGACTAATGGACTCATTACACAATTCATAAAAGTGTGTTTGCCATTTTAGTGCTGTCTGAATCTGCAATTCCAAAATCAAGTGCCCCGAGAAATTTCCCAGAAGTCTCTGCGAAAAATCGGTGTTCCTCGATGCTCACTAGATTGGTGAATATAGACCACAATGCATCACGTTTGAATGACTGACGAAAAACACGTGTTTGAAATCATTTTTTATAAACTATTCAAGTTTTCATCATCATCACAACACTGAATTCATAAATGGTTTTGTAAAAAGATTCACATTTACTGGCTTTTTTCTTCAGGAAAATTGGTGACTACTTTTATTTAAAATAGAAAGGTAGTAAGCATGAAGTCCAAATTTCTTTAAACATCTAGGGCATTAGATAGTCCCACACTTTTGAGTTTTTTTGTAGTTGGTGGGGATTTGAACTTGGTAAAAAGGCCTGTCAAAAACACCTGGTTTGCTTGTAGTCAGCCTGATAAGATTCACCTGATCTCCCCTGCATTAGTCTGAATGCACTGAAACTTTACTGCTAATAAAGTTTCTCTACATTTGAATAACTCTAGCTGAAGAACTCCCAATACAAAAACCCAAACTGGGTTTAAGCATTTGCTAACCACAAACAAAGCTGAGGTAAAAATAAGTATTTTTGATGTTTTCCTTTAATGGTCTTTTTCTCTTTATAAACTAAGTTTAACCCAGTTAAACTAAAGTTCATCAGTAGTGCCAATGGAAAAATGAAATGCAACATACTGGTAAAGTCATACATTGCACACCATTGTAACATTTTCTTAGCACCTTTTAGTAATTTTAATTGCTTTAAAGCAGAAGCTGAAGTTTTGACTCAATCGAAGCGCCTTTGTAACCCTTGATAGTTTATATTCACCACTCTGTTGCAGGGTTTCTGTTTACACTCCGGTCAGTCTGCAAACCGGTTTCTGGTTGTAATCACATTTTCTCCAATTACTGACGGTAAGTTTCAGCTTTTTGTTTTTAAATTTAAATCACAACTTAGATATTCTCACATTTATTCAATCAACATATCTTGTGATAGCTTTGTTTTAGTAAAGTTCTTTTAAACTTCAGAGCACAAAAATTGACATGGCTGTATCTCAAGGATATTTATAATGAATATATTTTTAAAAAGGCTCTAAGTGTTCACCATTACATTATTTAATTGTTCTTCCAAGACCAACCAAAAGCTTAAATAAAAAAGAAATAGGCCAAGGTAACAGGATTTTTAACCAAAGCTAGTAGATGACATAAAAAGTACAAAATAAATTCCTGGCTCTTTGACTCATAATGATACAAACAAAAAAACAGACTTCAAGGACAGCTTAACAATTAGTGCAATTGTTATTCGATAAAAAGGAAAATTAAGTTTGGGTCATTTTGATTTGAAAGATTTTGTGATTTCTTTGAAAAACTATACAAGTTTCACAGGTTAGAACATATTCATAGTTTTCATTAACTCATGTTGATTTGGTCATTCGATGTATTTAAAACAACAAACTAACAAATAACTTTATGAACTCCATGAAGTTATAGTAAATTCTACAAATAATTCTATCTTATTTTGAAAGAAGACCTCCAAAAATATTTTGTATCAAGTTGTTATTTCTATCAAAATAATAGTTTTCACTCTTAGGCTGGTAGAGCTTCCCTAATTATTATTATTATTATTATTATTATTATTATTATTATTATTATTATTATTATTAATATTATTATTATTATTATTTCTCATATAAGCCTTCAAAGCACTTAAAGTCCCCTTACACCGAATTTTTTTTTTTTTTTTTTTTTTTTAATTTTCTCTAAGCATTCCCAGTGGGGTTTTAATTACAACTGTGGAGTTTTTAACAAAAATTCCACATCCTAAATGTTGATCTGAAGCCTTCCTTTCCAAAAATTCCTCAGTGTGAGCGTGGGTTATGGTGCTGATCTGCGTAACTCCGCCCCTTATCCCCCCCAGACATGCTAGCGAGACACACACTTTGAAAAGCCCATGAAAAAATAAAACATGAACATTCAGGCTGCATTGCAGCAGCACTAGCTGAGGTTCATAACTGATTTTATGCTAGCACATGCTGATTGTTGAATTCACTTGAACAAGAAATCAAAGGAAATGAAACGCCATAATACAGAGAGGGTCTAATCGCGCGTCAGTTTGTAAATGTGTCCAGCCAGTGCTGACGTTTTTAGATGCAGTTGAAGGGTTACGTTTAGGAAAACGGTTCCGGTGTCCAGTTAAACCACCTGGTGGATCCTGAGCGGAGCTGCTATAAACAAAGCAGCGGCGCTCTTAGGTGAATCAAACGGCATATTTGTGATGGCTAATGGTCCCGTCTTGGACGCAATTAAAATATGAGTGGGCAATGCGATCACCTGTCCAGTTGAAAAATGTCTCTTTTTTTCCACAGATAATCAAATAATTATTGACCTTGCTGTCAATCAATTTTTTCCTCTGATTCCTTGGGAAAATAATGAAAGTTAACATCAATATGGCCTTTCACTGAATTACAATCCTTTACAGCACAGAAGTGGGATGTTATATTACCTTCTCTTACAGCTGCATCCGGGCTAGTTTTTCTCGGCCTCTTTAATTGACAGCGACTTAAAAGGAGAAATACTTGGAAATGCAAACATGAAATGATTTCTTATCACATTTTTTTCTCTTTCAGAAGAAAAATACCTGACATACATGTTAAAAACTCAAAAAACATTATTTTCATTGGACTTTAAGGTGATCTTACAAGCACATTAAAAACAAAAAAAAAGTCGACCATGTCTACACTAATAATACAATATTGACGTTGGTTAAGACAATAAAGGAAAATAAATAAAGCAGTATATTTATGGTTGTATTTTGGTTCTAAAGGCCGTCTTGGGAAGGAGCGTTTAACATCATGATTTAAATGTTGGTGTAAAGCGGCAGTGCCGAGGTTTCTGGGTAATGAGTTTCGGAGGTGAGCAATAGATCAACTGTGAGAAATGGAGCAGAGAGAAGAGAAGCACAGGAAGATCTCAGCATGCAGGAGGATATGACTGACGGAGATCAGAAAGGTATGGAAGTGGCAAATAGCGAAAAGCTCCAGGGTTGCCCAGAGCTTCTCTATGATTGTTTAAAGTTAAAAATGTTGCCGGTAAAGGAGTGTAAATCACTAAAAAGTAGCACAGTGGATCATGGGTGGCGACTGCAGAGAGGAGGTGCATCAGGAGCACTTCAGAAAGAGAAACAGGTGAATTTTTTTTTTTTTTTTTTTTTTATTGTGGAGCAGATTTTTAAGTGACTTCTATATTCAAATACTGGGAGACAAATGAAGGAAAGAACTGAAGAAACAACAGGGAAAGGAGGTGAAATAAGAGGGATGAAGGGGAAATGCTGAACGACACGTTTCACCATGGCTTCCTTCACTGCTCCATTCAGCATTCAGAAGCTCAAAACAAGTTTTTTACATTCTATAGGAGGATGATAAAATAAAAGTTCTCAAATGTGCTCAACATCAACAACACTCGCCTTTGATCAGTCTGATCAAATAGTTTTATTCTTTCAATACTTCAGTAGTATTTTCTATTATATCTGGGAATCAAAGGGGCACACTTCATTTATTAGCCTATCTGCAGGTTGCATTGTTGTGACACCTTTTTATTTCGTAGATGTGTCTATGTACCTCGCCTTCCTCATTAAGCGGTTATTGCAAGATGACACTAAACTGTCTCTAAGTGAGATGAAGGTGTCAAAGAAAAATCAGAAAGTAAGACATTAACTGCATTAAAAGTGGCTTTGATTTCTTGTTTGTCACATGTTGACCACATTACAAGCAGATCCAGAGAAAGGAACTTGATTCGGCCTGATCCTAGCGAAACTGCTAGGACTATGAAATTTCCTGCTGCCCCTGAATCTATCATGGCGGAAGCCTCAATATCTTTGTTGGCTACTCTGAGAGTGATAGGCACATTGAAAGTAATAAATGTATCCCTCATCAGCCCACCCGACCGTCAGGGAAAACAATTGGGGCATGAAGTTTGCAGATGACTGGGACGACCAGAGAAGAGGCACAGGTTTTCACACATACATCTTCCTCTTTCTTCGAGTGTTAGACGTGTAGACTCCAGCTGCATCTCACTGGAAGGACGTGGCTCATAGCATTCTAGTATGGATGTCATGGAAGATGATTCGCCTTTAGATTTCTGGACCTTCGAGCATGAAGAAGGTTGTCTAACCTAATGCTCAGAGCAACTAACTGGTCTAAATCTAACTCTTCGTCTCGACAGGTGATCTCCCGTTGTAATTTAGTACCGAATCCCCGACAGTACGCAGTTTTGATGCTACCGCGGGGCCAAGTGGTTTGGGCTGCCAAGGTCCGGAAGTTCAGGGAGTAAACGGCAGCGGTGTCCTTTCCTTGTTTGATGTCCATTAGCTGCTTTTCTGCTGCACATAGCAGCTGGATGAAGAAGTTCTACGAATGGAATGGAAGGGATCCTCCAGACCACACAGTGGCTAACCACTCTAGAACCAACAGAGAACACAGAAAAGACACCCTTGCTTCTTCCGTAGGATATAGTTGAGCTTGTTGATGTAGAAATAGTTGACACTGCATGAGAAAACCGTTGTACTGTTCAGGTTTTTCCCATGAATTCGTCCGGCAAGGAGGTGGACCGGATAAAAGGGTATCTGATGCAGAAGATTCCTCCACGTGAGCTGGTGTGGTGGGAACGGACTGTGCTGATGTTAAAGGTGTCGAGTTTTCTACTGGATTAACATGGAGTCACTCCATGATGGCTTCTGTAGCGAGATTTAGACAATGAGCTGTTGACCGCGCTCCAGTAGCATGGGAGCGAAACGCCCTGGATTAGAAGGAGTGGGCGCACTCGTTGCTGAATTAGTCTGAAAGATTGAATCCATGTGCAACCATGTTTTAATTGTGAGATAAACAGACAGGGAAAAGGTACAGCGACGTCATGAAACCAAACAAAGATCATAAACAAGGAGTGAGGCAGGCTGGCGAGAGAACAAGCAGGGGTTGAGACACAGAGAATTGCTCAGATTGTTTACAACGCTAAACAAGACTTTGCTCAGGACAGAGGTCGAGGAGAGAATATATACAGGATGGGTTGATGAAGTTGATGACAGATAGCTGGGGAGGACCTACACCAGAGGGTGATGCATCATGGGAAATGTAGTGAGGATAGCAGCAGACACAGACAATACTCTGGGGAGAGCTCCTTCTGGTGGTCGGAGCTGGTTGACCATCGGCACCACGCAAAAAAAAAGACGAATCGATAATGCTAAAGCAAACATTACTGTGACTATTCTCGTTTATGATCTCGGTAACTGAGGTTAAGATGTTTTGTAAGCATGTTAACAAATAAAAATGTTTACAAAAAAAGTCTGAAACGGCTACACGCTAGACCCAAACAATGACACCAAAAATTGTTTGCAACTCTTAAAAGAACAAAAAATCACTTTGATATTGGTAAACAACCAGATTTACTTTATGTATATTCATAAATTAAAAGGTGCACTCTAGTTTTTGGGGGGAAAAAAATAAATAAAACATGACCTTTAAGCGTCCTCGATGGCTTAATGTGGAATATATATATATATATAATCAATACAATATATTTCTCCTCACGACACTGACTGAAAAACATGTTTTGACGCATAATTTCCTCAGAACTTACAAGGATTTTTTTCCCATTTTAATTTTGCTCAAACATGCTGACAAAGGAGACTTTTTCCATCTTCTCTGAGTGTAGAAGGTGACATTGTCTAAAGTTAATGTGATTGGAGGTTATATTATGATTTTTTTTTTCTTTCTTTCTTTTTGATGTTTCTGCATGTCGTGTTGTCAGGTAAAACCGATGAGCTCTATTAGGAATGAGTTCTAAATTAATTGGCCTCATTCTGGCGCTGAAGTTTATTTGCCCGTCAGTCAGGGCCTAAAGGGTGCGTATTATTTTTATCAATCTCACACTGGCTCCAGATATGACTCATTTATCCAGGTACACTGGTAATAGTGTAATTTCTGCCTCATAAATCTGCCCTGTTGTTGATGATCGCGCCGAGTGACCTACAAGTTTGACGTTTGAAGACTCCAGTGCACACTTAGGAACGCAAGCACACTCCCGCCAGTCGTTTTGACCAAATCTAACTCATTAATTCAAAATAGTCTGACTTTCTAAACATCATAAATCACTTGGACTTGGACTTGGAGCCCAACACCTTCTCACCTTCTTTTTTTTCCACTTTCTTTCAAACCTATCTTGCCTCCATCTTTCCCTCTTTGTCATCTGCTCCTTCACTCCCCTGGTTTTCATTCTCTCCTCCCTCTGCTTCTTTGGGAGGTCCAGAAAGTTTGGAGCATGCAGTCTAAATAGCGCTCTGATGGATTAGCTGTCTTCCACGGGCCTGAAGATTAGCCCAAGGGCAAACCCACTCCTGTTTCCTGGGTGTCATGTTGAAGATGAATAACTGTTTATTAACCCGATGCAGAGTGACTCCTTCCCCACCTCATTACTGGTGGAAAGGTAAGAAACGCAGGCAGCTCCAGCTGGGCAGTGCAGCGCTCTGTCACCTTGTTTCTGTTGCTCCCTCTGTCTTTCTGTTTGTCTCATTTCCACCAGATAAACCAGCAGCCTGATGTAACATGACAGTGTGCATTTGCTTCTTGTTTGCATGTTGACAATACAGGAAATTAGCTTTTCATACTGACAGGGGAGAAAAAAACACAAAGGCGTGTTACTGCGAGAAGTTTAGGGTTGAAACTAGATGTGCCACCTTTCTGTCAGATCAATGGACTTTTTGCATAAGCAAACATATTTAAAAAGTGTTTCAATATTTAAAATCTTCTTTTTTTTAGTGTTTGCACATTTTTACTGACATGCTTTTGGTAAATGGAGTGAATTCCAGCCTTTTCTGTAGTTATTTTTTTTTTTTTTTTTTTGGAAAAAAAAACTAACATGAAATGTCCACAAGGTTTTGCACCTGTTGTAGTGACGTCTCACAATATTTGACTCTGCATTACTTATTTTTTCATAAAAAATTTTCATTTTTGCATTATTATACCCTTGAAAATACATAATGTATATCAAATGAAACCTTTGTTAAAGACCCACACCTACAAAACTATTATTTTTGGTATTTATAATGTGATATTCTACCATTTTTCTCAAGATGGAAGGCAGATGAAAAGATAATTAAGATTCAAATTGCATTTCTCTGCATTTCTTTATTCAAAACGTTGTAAATCAAGTGCAGAAAAGCAGGGAAAAGCTTGTAGCAGAGACATGGATAGCCTACTACAATCGGCAAGCCACAACCTTCCCGCTCCGCACCATTCCGTTACATCTACTTGCAAACAAATACAGCTCTGGACCCCAAGTGACTCCCTGTTGTCAGTCGGCCATTTTAGCAGCAATATGAACAGTGCCGCCATGAACACCTCTGCTAAAACTTTCAAGCCATCTGAGTATTCATCTCACTTTAATTTGCATAACATTGAGCTTTATTTTAGAAGATAAAAATGTTAAATATTACCAATCCCTATGATGTTCCCGGCATGCTTTTAAAGGTATCTCAGCTGATTAAAACGTCTCTGATCTATGCTATCCAGAGATGACTCCCAAATAAACTTCCCATCGTTCGACACGAGGGACTCTTACAAATGGACTCAGTTGGTAACAGATATGCTTCAGCCGCGGGGTGTGGGGGTTCCCCATGTAATTTGGATTGGCTTATTTGAATTGGCTGATTCCTCCAGTCCCTAACCCCCTCAATAGGGGGGATTATTGTACTTTTCTTTTTACTGCATCTATTTGTACAATCTGGGGCGCAACACTTATCAACCATGGTTAGCCTCCTTCAACGCGGCAGTCAGCCAATACAATTCATCTGCCCCGGTTGGTGCCAAAATGGCGGCATCTTGAGGGTGACAACCCCGTGTGACCTAACAGATTATTACTACTATTATAGAAAATAAAAAAAAAACGAATTTGTAGTTGAAAAAAATAGTAATAGTTAGCTTATCAACTCTCTTTAAATTTTAGTTTGTGTATTTATTTATACATGTTGGTCAATTGAGAACAATTTCTCATTTACAACGACGACCTGATTAAGCATCAGCAGTAAAAAATAGAACAACCGGAAAATAAGTTATATACAGATTAAAACATAACTTCTAACATCAATATTTTAAATATTTACAATTAAAAGTCAACAGGAGGCACCAAGTTGATAATTACAATAAAGGACCTATTAAACCCATTATAAAAAAAAAAAAAAAAATTCATGCTGAGAATGTAAAATATTGTGGTAAAATAAACTTTGTGCCTGTGTTATCACTGTTGACATTACACTTACTTTTACATTTGCTGCTTTTGCTGGTACAGGGTGTCTGTTATTTTGAAAGAAAGTCATAAAAAAAGGGCTATTTTCTCTTTTTCTAATAGTAAGAATAACATAAATACAAATCTGTATTACTTTTTTTTTTTTTCAAGAGTGAGGTATTGGCTCCAACTGGTTGGTGATCAGTGAGAAATGGACCCGAATGGCCCTTTAAGTGTTGAAGGTTGCAAACCCCTGATCGAGAACCTTTGTTTTTGGTGCTGCTTTGTTTGCTGATCACTTTTATTGTACTCTTCAATTTGATAGCTTATGTTATCTAACATTTATGAAAACAGTAATAATTTTTGTTTGATTTAAAAAGTCGTATTTGTCATTCAATTCATCCGCCCCATTCATCATCAGATGTGTCTACTCTACAAGTAGACACATCTGATGCACTGAAAAAAAACAATTGAGGGGGAAAAATAGTTTCTTTTTGTGTTTTATTGGTTATACTGAGGTTAGAAGTCTTCTGGCTTTGGAAATGAGCTTTTTATAAAATCTGTCTGTCTGGCACTTGATGCTGCAGTACCTCCTGCTATGAGGCAGAGGGGAGAACCGTCTGTTGTGAGGGTATGCGCTGTCTCTGATATCGAGTGCCCAAGAAAGACTAGACTGCATGTAGATTCCAAATCTTGGGTTGAAGAATTGGAAGTTGAGATGATTTCCTCCAATGTTTGTACCCCTCTTTGGAGACATTTTAATTCTGCAGCTGCAGACATTTTCATAGCATCACCATGCAGAGATGCTGTTAGTGGAAATGCTCTCCCATGTAAGTCCTGGGACTTTGAGCGAGCAGGGAGATGTCATTTGTGCCCTTTTCACCATTAGACATATTTGTTGACAAGGTGAGACTTTTTGTTCTGCACACCCAACGAAATGTTGTTTTTCATCACCTGTTTCACCACACGTGTTATTGATTAGCAGTGACTTTTCAGTAATCAACAACAATCTCCATGGTTTTATTCAGAAACAGTTTTTTTCTTTTGTCTTCACACCAGTGGGAGTCATGTGGGTTTTTCTATTCATTTTTGTTGAAACCCTCGCATTTTGAATCAGCCAGAGTTAAAGGATGGCTTGTTAAAAGCAGGATTTGTTTGGCTGTAGTAAGTCGTGGCACATCCAGCCATTAATGTCCTCAATGCAGTGCATCAAATCTTCAAGTATCTGTTTGTGAGATGGGTTGTTTGAGTGAAAAGATGGGCAAACAACATTCCTTTGCACCAGCTGCAATAAATAAATGTGCAAAAAAAAAAACACAATACTTAAGATTAAAAAGACTTAACCGCTTGCAAATTTTTGTTAAACTTTCTTTTTCCTTATTTGTTTCAATTCAATAACCAAGCAACAGCCTGGGGAAATGTGAACTTTTTTTGGCGAAAGGTGTGATGATAGACTATCAAAGTTCATCTGCTGTAGAGATAAAAAATATGTGATTAATTAAATCATGTCGACATAATTAATTCAAAAGCCTTGAGGCTGCCTGAAGGTTCAGTAACACCTGGTAAATTAAAAGCACTTAGATTACAGCTGTTAATATCATGGATCACACATGAAGAATGGGAAAACATGGAGATAAATGATGAACATGCCTGTTAAAAACCGAAATAAAAGGAAAAAAGCTTCTTTAAGATGGTGTCATTCTTCGTCAGAGGAAAATCAATGCAAACAAATCAGAAAAACCTCTAATCTTGAGCAAACAGGGACTATTGGTCTTGGACCTGCAGGGGGCAGAAGAGACATCTGCTCCCAGCACCACATGACCACAGAGCCACACTAGATAAGTACAAAATGATTGTTTTCCCAATCCCTAAATCTGGGGGTACCTAACCCTCCTAAAGCTCCACAAACCTAGGGGGTTTGTGAGACTTCACTTCTGATGATACTGACTCTGAAATGTCCAATAACCTAAAGAAAAAGACACAAGAGGTGCATTCACTGTCCATAAACAGAATGAATTTAAATGTAGAACTGTTTACAGTGTTAACTGTATATTCCATTTTTCAAACCCACTTAATCCATTTTGGGGCCACATGGCGCAACAACATGAAGGATGTTATTTTACTAGTATATCTGGGGTAAGATAACTTTAAAAAAGAAACATTTTAATAAAGAATATTTTGGATTCACAAAAGAAATTGAGATTCAGAAATACAAAGTAGTGCATATACATTTATACTTTGTGCACAACTTTGCAGAAGAATATGAACTACTTTGTATTTATTAATACAAATGTATCCTTGTGAATACAAAACATTATAATGTCCCACACCATATAGATACTTTAATTCTATAAATTCATGCCAGCTCCTCAGAATAAAGCAGGTGAAAGAAAAGGTGACAGAAAATGAGAGGATGAGAAGTCTTTCTATGACATTTTTTCTTATTGACTGTTATTACTCAATACCAGTTGTCTCTTTCTTTTTGGAGGTGAGGCTATTATATCTTTCTGCAGAGCCATCATATCTAGTGTGATACTGTTTGACACTTTTAAATACACACTAAAAGTATTTTCCGCATCAGTCACTTTACTTGTAAAGCACATCTCATTAACATGCTGTAGAACACAAGGTGCTTGACAATATATATATGTATCAATATAAACATAGGTTAAAAGATTTAAAAGCAGCAGTAATAATAGACGAAAATAAAAAATGGAAGGAAATGCTGTGGTTATTACTTTCAGGAAGTATTGTATAGATTAAAATATAAAAAAGGGGGGAAAAAACAAGCAGTCTTAAAAGCCAAATAAGTCATTGAATGCTAAATTAAAAAGGTCAATTTTTAATTTACATTTTAAAAGTATCCACAAATACAGAAATACTCATCCATTGGTGAATTATTCCACCTTACTGAAAGGAAGCTTTGTGAAGAGTCCTTGTTCTCATTGCAGATTTAGATGAGTGAACCTGGGAGTTCTGGAGGGTGTGATGAACATTTTTTGTTGCAACAATAATAATATTCCTGGTTACATATTTTCAACATGTTTCAAACGTTACTTCTGCTGTTGCTTTTTATCATGGTTATTTTCCAGAATCCACTGGAACATGGTCTTTATGCTGTTGGCTGTTTTTTCCAGGGATTCTTTTTTTTTCCTCATTTTATTTTCTCTGCAAGTGGAACTTTTTGCACAGCAAATGTTAGCACTGCATTCATGTGTAGATTACATGTTTACGGATTAAAGGGTTTCTCTACAGGTTTAATTCAGGGAATCCTGTTAGTTAATAGGCTAACAAAGGTATCAGGAAGTGTGAGGAGTAGATCCAAACGTCCTCCAATATTTTACTTTCAAGCAAGTGGTTCATACCCTGTAATACTCCAATGAAATCAGCTTATTTAAATGTTTTGCTGCAAGCAAAGAAGACATTAAAATTGATCTTTTTACATTCCAGCTGTTTAGTTGTAAAATTAACAGAAGTTAAGGGTTATTTATCAGAATTAAAATTACTGTTTTATGCCAAGAACCCAGTGTTTTATTAGGCCAGGGTCTGAACTTCTGCCCTTCTTAAAACAAACCTGTACACGGCCTTCTGAGGCATAATTGCTTTTACATTTTGGCACAAGGCTTTTGTATCATTTTTAAGTCAATATGACTTACTTTCTCTGCTTCTTTGATGATCATCCTCTTAGATATTGAGGATCAAGAGACCCAAAAAATGTGGAATACAATTTTAACTGTTTTCCTTTCCATTTCTATATGCGTTTTTGTCCGGTTTTCACTCCGTTTAGTACTTCAGCCTCGTATTTGGATTTGTTTCCTGCGAGTCAAAACAAGCTGAGGGGAAGTAGCTTGAAGGAGAGATGTGTCAGCAGTTCTGTCCTCCTTTTGATCTTTCTGTTTGAGCAGAGAGCGATGATGAGCGACGAACATGAGGCTCTGTGTCGAGGAAAACGAGACCCAAGCAGCCACAATACAGCAAGCCTGAGCAGCCAAGCAAAACCTCTCATATGCAGCATCCCAGATAGTCAAGTGAAGCTTTTTGGTAAAGGGGTCAAACAAGAAAATTAGAACACCAAGCATTGAAACTTTTAGATGAAGAGAAGAAAAAAAAATCAGACACAAACCATAAATATGATTAATGTCAAAGAACACCACTTCTTTAGAGGAGAAAGCAGCAGAGCACGTTCATTCTGGAAGAAAACCACCTGGAACTCTTTTGTATGCTCACTTTGCAAATAATAGACTGATATTTCATTTTGTAATAACTTGCATATTAAAATAGCTGTTTTGAAAGCCCAGTGTGACAGCTGAGCTATAAAATCTGCTGTATGGAGGTTATAACAGAATCTTCAAACTCTTATCCTGTGTTCACATCACAAGTTCAAGTCGGATGCCTCTCTTGTTATGTCAAATTTCCTGTTTAAGGCTTGTCCAAAAATGTGTTCAGAAAGTAGATGTGCCTGGCAGGTGTGGGAGGAGCTAGTACAAAAGATTTTTAACATCATCGCTACATGGAAGCATTGACTGTATATCTCATTTATAATGCATGAAAGACAATGATGATGTTGAAAGATCAGATTTGATTCAAATGACAACCACAAAAGCATCGGTAAATGTCTTGGTTCATGAGAACATCCAGAGACTCTCCCAGTACTATGAGGTTCTTCTACTGCAGAAGCTGCGTCTGAATGACGGACGTTTTCAGCAGTACTTCCATCTATGTGATCCAGTTTGACGACCTGCTGTCACATGATTATCCTTGGAAGGGAAAATAATAAAAAGAAGAATAAAATTAGAGAAACTTTTTTATTAATATCTCCATACATTTAAAGGCCTATGTCATGCAAAATTTTTTTAGAGCTTTAAAGAGTATTATAATATTCCTCATGAAAAGCACTCCCAAAGCAATAATTCCCTCCGTTCGCTCATCTCTGAGCATTCCTCTAAAAACCTTGTGCTCTGAGTACCATCCCCTCCCAATCACAATGTGACACAGACAAGTAAGAACAGCCCCTTCCAAGAAGAATCTGTCTTGCCAGGCTAACACAACCACATTCCCTGCAGAGCTCGTGGTGATCTGCAAAAGGCTTTCATTTTATATGCCCAATATGGACATATATCTTTGCAAAAGTTTGAATTTTGTTTTTTTTTTTACCGGCGAAATACAGACGTGCTGAAAGCTCAGCTCTAGGATTACTTCTTGAAAAAAAAAGAAAACGTTGTGTTCTGGGACATCGTTAGTTTCCACAGAGCTGTAGTAGAAATTCACTGGAGTTGTGAACGAGGACTGTTGCCGTGGGAGCAACCACAATCCCCCCTTCCCATTCACGTTGCTGAGAGCTCTCTGTTTACTCTCTCATTCTGTTATCTTACAGTCCCTCAAACCTCCTACCTAACATTACTTGTGCAACAACAGTTACGACCAATATTCGAGATATCCAGCCAAATCAGGATTCCACGATTTGGTGTTCTTCATCATCTGGAAAAAAATTCCACAAGAGCACGTTAAATACACCCATAGTGGAGCGAGTCTAATAATTAATTCTAAGCAATAAAAATGCACAAATATAGAAATTTGCTGACTTCTATTGACAGAATTCCAGACTCAATTCTGACTGTTATATTCTTTTCTGATCTACCAAGTGAGTTCAATTTTCCAAACCATTTCTATACACATAAAAAAAGTTTTTTTTTTTTTTTTTTAATCTATGGATACATTCAGGAGATATGGGGGGACTTTTAAAGCTTGCATACACATTTGTGGTAATATTTGCCTTTTTTTATTCATCGGTTTTTATCTACAATAAGTATCTGTGGAGTCTTTGGGGGAAAAATGAATAGTAAGACAAGCTGACTGTTCCTACTGTTCCTTACTGCAGTAAAAGTAATTGAAAGGTGATGATCCGGATGGAAACAAAGTTTCTTTCGTGTGGATGACATTCAGTCCTTTGACAAAACAACAAAAGTGAAAACATTTCTTCCTGCTCTGCATTTTAAAGTTTTAGGATTCCATTTCATATGCATTCATCTTATAGTTTCATGCTATTGTTCAAATGCCTGTCTGATCAGCCTCCAACAGCCTTTAGGTAAAAAAAAAAAAAAAAAAAAAAAAAATCATTTCTGCTGCAATCCTTGTCGTGCTGTGACTTTCTAATGGCCAATGCTTTTTAATGGACAGTGAACAAACTCACAGCAGGCCTGTTTTCTCTTGCGACTTGCTGCTGTTTAATATTCTCCATTTTCTTCTCTGCAGCCAGTTTTCAAGGTTGGGTCTCAGGGTTGGATAAAAGCCTTGTTTTTCTATGTAGTTTGATTTCTGACAACTAAAATGAAAGAATTTGGCTGTAATTGCTTTCTTTTTATGTGAGCTGGACAGTTTCGATAAACCAAAAAAAAAAAAAACAGAAATGTAACCTGACTGATTTGTGAGTGTAAAATACTACGTCAGAGATGTGATTTTTTTTTTTTTTTTTTTTTTAAGTTAGCCTGTGACAAGTTTGGATGTAAGGGAACAACACTGTCATGAAAGGAGAACAAAAATACCGGCCTGTTTTGATGTGAAAATCTGTCCTCATTAGCTATTTCTGGTCCTGTTACAGAGAAATTGTGTCTTTGACATGATTCATTCGTGCTCACAGGTACTGAAAAAGGTGAATGACAAAAATAATTCATAAAAGGATTTATCTATTACTTAATGGGATTTAAAAAGTGAGTTTTCCACTCCTCAAAGGCGATACAATTCTGTTTCCACGTCGTACTGGATAGCTTATGTCACATTGCACCCACATGAGTTGTTGACACTGCAACTTGGCTCTACACTGCAACCAAAACAACAAGATCTTCCGAGAACCAGTTTGTGTTAAATGTTCATTTAGACTCATGGTTTTTGTTTCTGAGACATAGTTTTAATTTGGGGTGTGTACCAAGCCAAAACTCTGTGCCGTGTTGCTGCCAGTATCTTGCAAAACCAGGGATTGCGGCGCTTCGTAGCGGGCGATGCATCTATGCAGCGGGTCACAACCGGAGCCTCAACTTCAATAGTGAAAAAGTGTTTTGGTAAAGTCTTGGGACATATCGTGACACGTATAGTGAAATGTGTATTGCAGTACGTATTGTACTGCTAGCCTCTTGTTAATACACGCCCCTACAATAGATTCTCACATAAACTACGCAGTGATTGTCTAATTTCCTCATTTTTAATAGTTAGACTGCATGCATGGAGGCCACAACAGGAGCCTATATAACACTAATGAGGCCCTTATGCAGTGCACAAGTTTGGGGAGGTTAAAAACTCATGACATGCCTTTGCATCGCTTACTACACCCTTAATGACCCATACGCTACATTCATATTTATTTTATACACACCTTTAGCATATGGTATTCACACTGGACTGCCCCTACCTGATACTAGTGCATGCATCTACAGTTGATAGAGGTTTGGTGTGAAATGTTGAAGAGGTGCAAATCTCACAAATCTTACTCCAGGCTTCTTCTTTCCCAGCTCTATTCCGATTGATGAAAGATTTGGACTATGTCTGAGCTCCCTCACTATTCGCTACATAGTGCACTATAGTGAGTTCACCATTTTGTAGTGCTGTCCAAATCAACTATTCCAAGATCGAGTGTCCTAGAAATTTCTCATAAGTCTCTGGAAAATAGCAATCTGCATCAATACTCACTAAATTGGCGAATATACGTAGACCACAATAAATTACGCTTTTTACATTTACATATTTTGGGAGATAAAAAAATTATCTTTTTTAAATAAACATCAACTTTTTCTTCATCAGAACAGAGTGGATTCATAAATAGTCTTTGCTTGAGGTTTATTTACTTTATTAAATCTGTGACATCATATCCATTCATTTTATAAAGCTGTTTTGTCCCTTTTGGGGTCATGGGAGTGCCGCATTCTAACCTGGGCACTCGTGCGCAAAGGCAGGATCCACCCTGGACAGGTCACCTGTCTGTCGCAGGGATACAGTCCCACACCCGTTCACACCTTGGAGCCATTTGGAGTAACCAATTAACCTATAAAACCCACACATGCACAGAGAGAACATGCAAACTCCATACAGAAAGTCAATTATCAGATGGAAAAAGCTGTCAGTAAGGTTTCAATATAAAACTATGAACCAAAAGACTTCCACAAGTTTAAATACAAAACTATTTCCCAGTAATAAAAGCGAATCAAAGTCCTAAAGGGTTGTCGTTAAAAGCAAAATTCTTTTTTTTTTTTTTTTTTACTAGGAACAGAAAAAGCTAAAAGACAAAAGTACTCTACTCAATTCCATCACTGAAAACATAGTTTTCAACTCCAGACTCAGGTGTCTAAATTATTCCTGTGGCGTGCTTCCACTGCCCACTGAGGAATAAAAATAGAACACAGAATTCAGGAGGATCAGATCATCAAAGACCATCAGGTCTATTTACCTGTGAAATAAACAATGGTTTTACAGCCAAATGACCACACAGGGGAGTGGCTCAGTCCACAGCTAACAAAAAAAGTGGAAATGGGGTTTCTGGGTGTGCATACAAAGTAAAAATCATAAGTTTTGAAAGGAAACAATTTGCTGCATATAACATTGACTATATGGGTGAATAAGAAGGAAAACTCATTAAAAAAAATCCCTGCAACAAACTCTGGAGGAAGATGTTTCACCTTGTTTTTCTAAAGGTGCATAGAACACAGAAATATGCTTTAAATTTTTTCCAAATCAGAAAATCGTTATTTTGTTTGGAAAAATGCCTTTGGGACGAATGCCAAATTTGTCTAATAATTAAAAAAAATTCTGATTAGCAACTGTGAAGACGAAGATTGAAAAAAAAAAACGGCACCTAATCAGCTTTATGAGAGCTTTATTAAAAATAATTTCCAGCCAACTTTTGTTGATTTTGAACTCATTATTTAAAGTGTTTTTACCTGTTTTTAAATACTGGAATGGAATAAATTTTAATATTTTATTAAAGTTCACAAATCCACCAAAAATATTACTAATTAGGCCAGTTTTACATTTATTTAAAAAAAAGTTATAGACAGCATGACACACCAACTTTCTTTTCTTTTTTTTTATTTTTATCAAATTTATTCATTTTTTGCCGAACAAAGTTCTGTAGACTGATGACACAGAATATTGAGCTCTGTGGACTTTCCAGTTGTGATTTATTGATTAATTGGTTGATTGATTTGCATAATATGTTTCTCCCCCAAACCAACAAAGTTAAAACAGATAAGTGTTCTTTGTTAATGGCTTTTCTCTGCTCATAACTGACAATACTACAGACTCACAGCAATGACACAGGTATGTACGGCGATCCTGAAGTATCAATAAGATCTAAAGCATGTTCACTGCAAAAACAGCCCCCCTAGTAATAAGTCAAAAATAATTAAAAATGGTCCTACCAAGAGCTCTCATTTCAAAAAAACCACTTAAGTGTTTGTTTGTTTTTTAAAGGTTTTGTATGCAATTTTATACCAAAATATAGGTTTAATAGGCAGTAGTGAAAGTTGGAGTGTTCGATGTCTTGTGTAAAATGGTGCTGAGGTCACCTCCAAGTCCAAAAAGATGTTTTGTTTTTTTTTTGTCACTCTTGTGCTCATAACCTGCCAAGTTTTTGTCCAAAAACAATATTTGGAGCTTTTGTATTGAAATGATTGCTTGAAATTTCACTGGTCTTTGGTACGGAGAGCAATGCTTATTACAGCTCTCAAGATGTCATTTTGCATGTGAGATAATAGGACTGGACCCTCGTAAAACCTGCATAATAATCTCATCATAAGGTTGTCCAGTGGGTGGAACTCTGCATGAAAAGATGAACAAATACCTGACATATTGGTATGCATTGAAACACAGTAACTAAATATAAATGGATGTTATAAATATGAATTATTTACATGCAATCATGTTTATTAAAACCTCATTGTTACCATGAGAAATTTAAAAAATAGATGTACAGCTATAATAGTACATATCTTTAATGCATTTTTCTGACATGAGAGAGCAATTCTAGCAGCACAGTTGCAGGGACTTTGCAAAGCTTTTCAGCAGCTTGGGGCTTTGTGCTTCAGGTGGTGACATGATTAGAAAGCTCCAAATCCAAATCTCAGGATAAAAATGTACAAGCATGGATCTTATAGCAAAGAAGCCACATCAGCTTCAAAACTGGTTTTTACTTGTGGGGAGAGTTGGGGTGGGGTTAAACTGTCCTCAAGTCTAAGTTTAAGCCTTTTGCCAAAAAAAGAACATGAAAAAAACAAAATGAGTATGTATGAATTTATGTTGGACATAGGATAATAAATGCATACGTTAAAGAGGATGTAGTCTCCAAGCATCAAGAGTAAATCCTTCAAAGAGCATCACAAAAGGAAGCTGAACAGTCTGCTGTAAAGGAAATATGTTTTCCTGCAGTAATGTCTTACCTGTCGCGTTTATAGAACATTTATTGGCAAAAAGTGTGAAAGTCTGCTGGCCACCTTAAAAAAATCTATTATATTGTTATAATATAAATTATTTTTAAGATAAAGAAATCTTAAAAGGGGCTATATGGAGGTGCGGTACATGTATAAATGAAGCTATTTAAAGTTAATTGATCAAACGGAAAGACCCTTGTCTCCTGCATTTCCCTAGAACATATGTGGTTGTCTAAATGAAAATAATACTATCAAGGTTTAAAGCAAAACAATGTTTTATCAAAATATATATAAGCGCCCTCCGGGTGGTTTCTCCTCCAAGCTCGGGTCCTCTACCTGGCCAGGGAACTTGAGGGTTTGAGCTGGCTTCTCAGGACTTGATGGAGGTATTTGGCTGTTGTGGCTCTTTGTTGCCTGTTCCACCATTTGCCTGTGGAATTCCAAGGTACTTGTAACTGTCCTCAGTGTCTGCCATTGTTCTTTCTGGGAGTGAGACCCCTTCTGTGTGGACTACCTTGCCTCTCTTTGTCACCATCCGACTGCATTTCTCAAGCCCGAATGACATCCCAATGTCAGTACTGCAGATCCTGGTGGTGTGGATCAGGAAGTCAATGTCACGCTTGCTCTTAGCTTATAGCTTGATGTCCTCCATGTGGAGGAGGTGACTGATGGTGGCTCCCAATGTTCCCTCTAATGTTATGTGCGTCCGAGCAAACACAGAAACTCACTGAGCGCTCTTTTGACCACGGTGACCACTGGGGTTCACTCTGTGGCCGCGTCTCTATTTCAACTGTCTGAAAACTCAGATCTTAACAAGTCATGTAGCTTATTAAAAGAATGAAACTAATTGACTAATTTTCATCAAATTGGGTTTCATATACTTGATGTGCAACAATAATAATGAAAAGTAAAAAAGATGAGAACACTCCTGACCCCTCCCCCGCTCTCAGGTAAAAGTCAGTTGTTCATTTGAACATCAGAGCTCTGATTTTCATCCTGTTGTATGCGAAGCAAGCTCTGAAAATTAAGTCCTTTAACGCCTTTCTCCGGTGTTATGGAGTGCTCACCGCCAGCATTCGCTGTGCGCATTCCCTGCGCATGCAGCCACGATAAAGACAGAAAGCAATGAGACACCGCTTTCAGTCTGAACTCAGCTTTGTATCCTGGACACTCGCTTCATCAGCACCTGTTTTTGATCGCCCGTCAATCTCTGAATTATGTTGACAGTCACAAAGAATGCATGTCTTATATGATCATTTCATTTAAAGTTCAGAATAAATTTTATGTTGCGCACAGAACTGATTTGTTGAGCACAACGAGCGTGGGTGCTGTGCGCAATTGTGCACGTGTGCAGCTTAGGGAACAGTAGTGGCCCCATTTCTGAGTTGGTATCCATAGCCAGTCTTGTTGACTCTTTGGCAGAGGGGGTTCAGACCTATGCAGAACAGCAGTGGGGACAGAGACTTGCCATTGGTTTCAAGGGTGGTTTTCCACAACTTTGAGTTTCCTATGAAGGCTCTTAGAGTTCTGTTGACGTACATCTCCAAGCTTTCAGTGATCAAAGTGTGTGGCATTGAGTTATATGCTTTCTTGTAAACAATCCAGGCTGTGCACAGGTTTGTGTTGTGACCGGCAGTCTTGTGCGACTGTTCTGCCAACCAGGAGTTGGTGCTTGGCTCCTCTGGTCTCTATACCGATGCCCTTTTGTGTCGCTTATGTATTGGTCCATATACTTATTTACTTTGGTTTCAATGAAGCCTGACATTTATTGGTTCATTTGTTTGACAGGGACATTGCACATTGAAACCTGTAGCTGCCATCAAAGTTGGCTACAAAGCTGTTTTTTATTGCTATCCCTGGACTGATGGTAAGATTGTCTCCCTAAAAACATAAAATTAGAAACAAAATGTAATGAGTTACCATGTTGTGAAGAGACAGATTATTGGCCAGTAGTTGGAAGGGACTATGGCGTTTGACAGATCCTTCTGGATCAGGATCGTCCGTCCTTCTGTTGGCCATTCGGGGTGAGTCCCATCTTTAAGCAGCTGGTTCATTTGTGGTGCCAGGCGCCCATGGCGTGCAGTGAGTTTCTCAAGCCAGAACACTTGTACTTGTCTAAATGTGTCTTCACATTAGAAGCACCAACATTGGATACTGTTGTCAAAGAAAACATTCTTTTATATTATATTGTTACAATTCATTTCTGAAAACTATTTGGCAATCAAATTAAATTGCAGAGAGGTGTTTCTTGCATTAGATGTAAGTGAGCAGATTATGAGTAATTAACAGATTATTGTAAAGGTTGTGAATGTACATTTCTTTTAGTATTAAAGCTTGAAAACATCATTGACCTTCACATGTTCGTGGTTATTGAAATAAATGGTGCACTTTGAAATCTGAGCTGAAAAAATTGGAATGCCTTAAAATGAAGAGATGTAGTAGTTTCATAGTTTCATGATACATGGTGCCAGGATAATTAATGTGCAATGATCTAGTATCTTTGGAAAATACTGGTTATTACTGTGTGCTATGATATCAATATTTAACTGATGCACTTAAAATTGGCTGTTTTGACACTGGAACATCAGAAACCAGGCCAGGAGAGGAACATACTGCACTTATGTGAAATAATCCTGGATATGGCACAAGAGTTTTGAACCACACAAAGATGATTTAGAAAATAAAAGCCAAATCATGGCTTTAATCATCTCTGTGTCAAAGAAGCTGCTTTATAAATATTTATTGCTCCAAGTTAACACTTGGAAAAGAACTCATCACTTGGCTGTGTTTCACACACTTTCTCATTTATGAGAATGATTCTCTCATTTTAAGTTAGAACACAGCTTCACAGCTCCCTTGTGACAGGCCTGTAGTCTGGACCCCTTCTTAAAAAATTCAACCTTGAGCTTTGCCCCAAGTGCAAGCTGAATTTAAATGCAAAACGTGTTTTATTATTTCTGTCATTTGACACCCACTTTGTTTTAGTGGTGCTTCCTATTCTCCATGAGGAATATAAATCACTATGTGGTAGTTCTGTAAAAATTGGTTCAGCCAATGTCGTTTATAGAAACTTTTTATTAACCTTTCTTTTTTGAAATCCTGATTTTACAGTGAACCCTCTGTGTATTTTACACTAAACTTTATTCATATTGATTATGTTGTATCCTTGTGTTATTTTTTTCTAACGTACATCACTCCTGAGTAAAAGTCTCACTTTTCACTTGTCCTCTGCAAAATACAATTATTTCTAGGATTTTTTTTTTTTTTTCACTTTGCACATATGCTCAATAATGGGAAACTTGAAAAGATTAAAGGCATGTATGACACATTTCACTTGGTGAACAGAGGGTTGATCAATTTCCAAGTAGCAACGGCATTTAATTCAAAGTTTTCTTACCAATTAATAATTGAACATAACTTAGGCAGCATGATGTAGCAGAGATTTATAACTTTGATTAAGTTAAGCCAGCTGATCTCAGGGTATAAACCCCTTAGAGGAGAGAGCTGTCAGCTGCAGCAAATTGCCCTCAGTCTGATTTTGTGATGATAAGTCTGTTCAGGTTAGTGGAGGCTCTGCTTGCTTTGGGGAACAGCACCAGCTGTTAGGAAGGAGCATGTGTGAAGTTCATTCCCCAGCCAAGCATTTCTGTACTGCTGGCAAAAGAACAAAATGGTGTTAATGTCTCTTTTGCAGTAAAATGTATTTATTGTTGCTGAATGAATCCACAAGGCAGTGTTTCTATTAATTCAATATTAGTTAAATGTGAATATATGAGCTAAATGAAGCTGAAGAACTTAAAATTGACTGTAAAACATCTAAATATGAGATTTGTCTTTACATTGTGTTTGATCTTTTTATCTATTCTGCTGAAGTAAAAAAAACTCATGTTTGGGCCTTGATCTACTTGAAAAATCCTGAAAGCGCTGTTATAAAACCACCGTCTTGTGTGTTGTCATGTTTTCACCGAGCTTTAAAATGTGCTTTCGAGCTTCCACTTTCAATTTAAAGACTATATAAACACACTTATGAGCACGTTCTGCGTTCAAAACTCCCACAATCACTAATTGCTTTGCAAGTTCTGAAGTCCGTTTTCAGAATCAAAATGTGAGGATCTTGAAAACCAGTTAAACTTTGACCAATCAGGGACTCAATCATGTAGGAGAAATTAATAATTGAGGTTTTTGTCCAGAAATGTATAACACCAAATCTGAATCTTGATTCTTCCCCTCTGGCCTCTTCCTACTACATTTATCCCTCCAAATGGAGAGTTATGGAAAATTAGTGTCTAAAAATGTAGACGTTACTATCCCTTGTTAATAGTCGCCGGTCATCTATGTTAGCGTGTAGCTGCCAGCTTCAAAGTGCACCCACGTGTATAAATGGGTTCCTCCTCCGCGGCACAACGCAAATCACCATACCAGCAGAGGGACGGTCAGCCCAAGTTCCAATTGCTCCTCCTTTGGACATCACTACAGCTTCAAATGCCCCTACAGTTAGAGGGGTAGAGAGAAATCACAAGGGTAGGGCAAGAGTTCCCCAGTCCTCCAAGTCTTTCATAAATCGGAATAGAGCTGGGAAAGAAAAAACTTGGAGCAGCATTTGCAAGATTTGCATCATTTTGACATTTCACACCAAGCCTTTTCCAACTGTGTGAACATGTGCCAGTGCCAGAACTGTGTGAACTCCGTATGCTAAAAGCGTGTTGAAAACCCCACGTTGAGTGCGTTTCTGAACATGCTACACATGCATGGTATGTTCACAGCGCAAGTGAACTGGACTGAGTGAATATGACTTGCTTTCGGCTCCAATGAAATCAAGTCAACTCAGATGTTTTTTTTTCTTGATATGACTGTTACCACGTTGGCACCAAATGTCGTCAGTAAGCAGTGATTGGTCTGAGACGGCCCGACTCAACATTTATGGCAACCATTGTCACCAATCAGGAGTGAGCTTGTTGGAAGTCTACACCTCTAACACTTGACAGCAGGCACGGAAGAAGCTACCAAATGGTTTGAAGGCTCAGTGTGAGACTTTGAGGCATCTGATTGGCCAGTTTATAACTTAGATTACTTGCACGATAGACAACCAATGAAAAAATGGTATTAGCAAGATTTTTAATTAAAAAGAAATAGCAGAACAAGAATGTTTTTTTTTTGACAAATATAATGACTGAGTACTACCTGCTTATTTCTCAATAAAAGTCCACAAAATTTTTGCCTTTTTCAACCAGGGGGTTCTTACTGTGTAACACATGAGAGAGAGTGGGTTTTTAGTCCAGTTCTCATATACAGTCAATTTATAAAACTTATAGGAAGTGTGTGAGGGGTTCCAAAACACTCATGCATGTTACTTCCTGTAAACTCTCATTTTATAAAGTTTCAGCTAAAAGTAAGCATCAGGCAAAAGTGCAGTACCCATATTTGTAATATGTGCATAAATAAAATTCTGCCAAAAACATATTTTTAAAAGCCTAAGGCAAATTCAGCCTCCTAGTAACCCTTGACTCCTTTTTAAGTCTCCTGTTTTGCTTTCTTTTTTATCTGGACATGTTTTGTTTTTTCTTGACTCTGTATTTGTAGATTCATAACATTTGTCATTTGTGGTCTTGTGTTCACCATTGCATGCAATATACTGCACTGTTTATTTGTGTGCAGTAAAAAAAAAATATCAGAAAATGAAAGAATCATCTGCTAGATTATTGCTGGCCCAGAACAGAAAACAGATATTGTTCCACACTCG
Organism: Oryzias javanicus; assembly: GCA_003999625.1. Lineage (NCBI taxonomy): Eukaryota > Metazoa > Chordata > Actinopteri > Beloniformes > Adrianichthyidae > Oryzias > Oryzias javanicus. The sequence goes on from CM012453.1 coordinate 22,022,890, forward strand.
CTCACAATGAAAACACAACGCTGTCGTTTTTATGACTTCTCTCCGAGTCTCTGTACAATAAACAAAAGAAATATGAACTTCATTTCCCAAAGAATCCCTGCTTCAATTTCCCCTGCAAGAGACTGTGATGTGAAAGAAGGAACATGTGAATATTTCCTGCTGGAGTTGTTTGTTAAACTGCCTGTGAAATGATGTTTTATGTGAGAAGGAAAGGGCAGCTCATCTAAACTCCACCTACGTCTTGGAACCAACCTCAGTGTCAAGGGGTCTTAGGCTCAGCTGCACGGGAACTGTCAATCCTCCACTGGATACTCTTCTATCTTCTTCTGTCTTTCCTGCTGCAGCATATAGGGGTATTTTGTAAAACAGCATTTTTTTGTGTGTTTCACTATGTAGAATATTTGTATAACAAAAACTAAAAGCACTACATCGAATCATTCTATTTATGACACTTTAACAAGTACATTGCATACAAAGCTGAATTAAAAGTGCAAACTTTGTTTGATTCTTAAGAGAGCAAATCTTAAAGGGCTGTTGCACCAAGCTGAGTGATGGATAACTTGACCAAAGCAGTAGATAAATTATGTTCAAACATAGAAAATAACTGCAGAATTCCTCTAGGAAAATGAACAACTGCAAAGAGATGTTGGTTGTTTCCACTCAGCTCAGTCTAACCCCTTGGTCCCACTGGCTGTGATTGATCTTCCTGTTTGCAGTTTAATCCCAGGTCCCAATGGGAAAGTTTCAGAAGCTGATGGCTTCTAAACGATGCCTCTTTGATTGTATTTGTGTGCTTAACTGCAATTTATGGACAACCATCTTTTTTTATTTATTTTTTTACTTTTCCAGATTTAACACGAGCAGCAAATGACATAGGGGTCTTTACATGTCCTAATTCAGTATCCTATTTTGAAACTGGCAAATTTATCCCATCTTATTAAAAATCCAACTATGATGAAAATGATGTTTTTAACATGTTGTAGTATTTATATGAAGAGCATTCATCTTAAAATTGCGTTTCTGAGTAAATTTGTGAATGAGGAACAGACAATAAAAATGTTTGAAAAAGGTAGCTACAAGCTACATCCTCCACTTCATCCTGATACATCCACTCGTAAACAACTAGATTTCTGTAGGTCTTCGTTTTCCTCATCCAAGCTGATGTCTGACTTAAAACTGTACCACTGGCGAGCATCAATATTACTCGCCATTTTGTTGCACCGGTAATACGTTTGGGTTTGTCAGGGGATGAAAATTAGCAAGAGAGAGTGTAAAAAGAGAGAGATGATTGGAAGGGGAGTGGCGTACTGTGCACCAGAAGTCCTGCCCACAACTCAAAAGTAAATTTGTGAAGACCAATTGCTCTGCAGAAACGATGTCCTCGAAAACTACACAGTTTTATTGATTTTTCCTAAAAAACTTGTAATTGTAATTGAAAGATGACAGGGAAAACTTTAAAAGTAGAACAAAAAATAATCAAAATGGCTCTTAAAAATCCATCTGAATGGAACAATCCTCAAGATTTTAGGCCACCATCTCATTTATTTATTGTTTTTAATTGTTGGTTTGGTCATGAAAGTACATGGTGGGCATTAGGCGTGGAGAATGGTTCGCTTTTTATTAAACCCTCGGGTTACCATGCAGCTGGTGGCACTTGATATGGACGCTCGCTGTCCGGAGACATTTACACATCATCCAATCAGATCCGCTGCTGGACGAATATCCGTCCTGTGACCGCCGAGCCATTGCCCGATTTTGTTCAGGGGTAATTCTGGCCTGTCACTGGACTGCCCAGGCTGCCACTGACTGGAATAAAATCATCTGTTCTTTAAACCTCTGCAGCCGCATCACAGCATGTAAACAGGCGACTGCCACCTCAGGTGCTCTCCAGCCAAAAAATAAGACAGAAAATAACTTATTTGTAAATCATTTAATACTTAATTTTAAATGTTTAATTGCTAACGATTAAAGTCTTAACATGCCAAAATAAACACATTATAGTAATCACTTTTAATCACAAATAAAGTGTTATAATAACACATAAGCTACATTCTAATGCTTAATAAAGTAGGAGTGAGGCTTTATAAATGATTAATCATGTGTTAACTAATGCTCAACTAATGGTTAACTAATGCTCAGAGGTGTTTACTTATAAATAAAATGCTACCTATTCATTTTTGCATTTCTATATGACAAAGCACTTCAAGTGGATAAAGATTTTCACAGAGAAACAACCAGCAATTTCTTCATATTTTAACAAGAATTTAAGATAAACTGTTTCGGACAAAGATTTATCTGCTGGGGCTTTGAAGATGTTTCAAAATGATCAATGCTGAAAATTTCATTTTAATCTTAAAGCTTTCACCTAAAATTTCTAAAATGGCTATAACAGCTCTAAAAACAAGATCTACCTTGTCACGTATGTGGTTGAAAGTTCAATTATCTGCTCTGGAGACGTGCATGGACTCCACTTCATGTGAAAGGTCCAATCTGTTAAAAAGGAAAGCAGAACCATTTACCCGCTTCCCCATGGGTGCCTGCTTTGCTTCTGTTTGTGTGAACTCAGAAGTTAAAAAAAATGAAAAAAAAAAATCAGGAAAACCTGTTATAGATTATTACCAAGCATTAAAAGATGTAAAGATGAGATAATATAAAGAAGGACAGATGAAAAAGGGGAAAACCAATCAATAAAGTAATCCTTGGTCATAGGCAGAGAACACAGTTCTTGCTCAGGATTACTCAGTACGGAGCTGTTACAGGGAGAGGTAGCAAAGCAATTATGAGTCTTAAGTGGAATTGACAACTAGATCCCCACGGGGAAGAGCGTTATCGGCTGAAAAGATGGAAAAGGGAGGCAGCATGTGATGGTGTGTGAGCACGGTCAACAGAATCTGTGAATATCAAACGATCATTATCTCACTCTCCCATCCTTTCACCTGACACAAAAAGACCTTTTTCTATCAGCAACCCCACCGCCGCATCCTAACTCCTCACACGATGAGACACAGAAGAACACTGGGCTCTCCTCCTATAGCGTCGAAGCTGAGAGCAGAAATGCTAAACCTGCTGCAGAGACGGCAGCGTCTTTAAATCAGCAGGAAGAGGTCCATAAAGCTGCTCAAAAGCACTGACTCAAGTAATCAAAGAAGAATTAAAGCAGAGAAGTGGGACGATCCGCGCTGCTCAACGTTTGCGCCGAACTTAAATGCATGGCAGTCTTAAATTGTAGCCACTTTATGATAGCTTCAAACTGTGAATACCTTCAAAAGATGGAACGAAAAACGTCCTAAAGGTTAATACAATTTATAGACCCGATGAAAATTTAGTTTTTGGTGTTTTTAACATGTTCTTCTGGTATTTTCTCCTGAAGGACACAAAGACAATTGAGCTTAAAATTGCATTTATGAGGATTCATTCAAGTTCTTAAGGGCCAATGGGAGACAAAAAAAATGATTCTTGAAAAATCCTGTAACCGTGATGTAGAAGCTACAATGGGCGGGCCACAAAACAACTAGATCTATGTATGTTTTTAATTCCTCCTCTGAGCTGGCATCTGCTTTAGAACTGAACAGCTATGGCTCCAATAATGTTAGGTTGGGATTGTAAAGGGCCGTAAGCTAGCGGGAGACAGTGGAAACAAAGGGATGATGGGATATCAGAATTACTTCAGTGCCCGCAGTCCTACCCACAACTCAGAGAAGATATTTTAAAAGGGAGAAGCTCTACAGAAACTATGAAAAACAACTTTTTTATTTTTTATTTTGGCCAACAATTAAAAGGAAAATCCTTATAAAATAGATCGCCGATTGCTAAAACTTGAAAAAAAAGTGATCTAATTTTTTATAAATTAAAATAACCAGGATGGAACAGAACAACAAAAATGTTTGTTGGTTCAAGAGTTGCAATCACTCTTAACCCTTTTGCTATCCTACCAACATCAGACATTACCCAGTCCCCATTTTGGAAATAATAGATGTATTTTTAAATGTTTCCTTTTTTGTACTCACTATGTTGTATAACTTTTGTTATTAATATTTCCTTACTTTTATGGTACTTTTACGTCTGAATTTACTATACAGTATATGCCTGTCATTTATATTTACTTTTTCATGTATGGTTTTCATGCTTCTATTTGGACTTCATGTCTGTAAATAAATATAGAAAAATAGAACTCATGTAAAAAATGGACTATATGAGCTCAATGGTTTTGAAACAAGGATAGTGGATTTTAAATAGCTGCAGGGAAGGGGCGGAGCTAGAATTTTTGTATGGGGGAGCGGGAGGGGGGCAGAAGACTTTCGAGGGATGGCAAATGAACAAAAACGAGTTGACGACCAGTAAGAATGAAAGTGTCAAAAATACGGTTTTCAGTTTTATTATTGTTATTTAATTTAAAATCATTGTTTTTTGCAGTTTCGTAATGCTTAACGAAGAATATCTCGATTATTTCTTAATCTTTCTTAATAATGAGACTAATATTGCCTCAAAAATGTGGGGAAAGGGGGGGGGTGTTATTATGGGGGTTGCTGCCCCAATCCAGGAAGTACTTTTTAAAAATAAAAATTAAGAACAATATGTTTTAATTTGTTTTTCAAAATGTTTTTGCATACTCTAAATATGCTTCATTAACTGCTTTTACATCTCAATTATTAGACTTTCTCAATTTCCCGTTGGGTTCTTGATCAAAACATGGAAGATGTTCAAAGAACTCCAACAGAGAAGTTGATCTTAAACTGATATTTACTTTATTTGGCACAAGTCCAAATACATTTGAGAGAAAATTAATTGTAAAAAGTTCAAGGGGACCCCCTGCAAGTAAAGCAATATTTTCCACTTTTTTTTTTTTTTAAAGATGAAGATATTAGCAACTTAACGGTTGGCTTAGTTCAGTGCTTACTGTCTTTCTCCCCTCTGAAAAGCTGCAGGGGGTCTTCTCAGAAAAATATTTCAGAGGATACGTGGGGTTAAAGAAGCACAGAGAGGAGCTGCAGTCGTGAGTTGATGCCTGGGAGGACATACAAATTAAGGAATTATTAATGGAATCCATGTTTAACAACTTGAAAGTTTTAATTAAACTTAATTAGAAGCTGTTGGCATCAGAGGGAGAGTAGAAAAAAACTGTTACGTCACATCAGAGGAAAAGCAGAGCTAGAATTTCAAATTAAGAGCGTATTCAAAAAAGCATGCTGCATGTCTGAGATCATAAACATCTTTAAGTTTTACTCAAGTTTGACAAAGACACTTTCCTCTTGCTGTTTGATGATCCCTCTGCCATCACAGTTGACGCGTCGCTGTCTGTGGTGATACTTTATCTTTATTCATTGTCACATCGCTGAAACGATGAGCTATGTATTCCTGCTGCTGAGCTGCCAACAATTTAACTCACAAAAATAAACATAATAAAACAAAAACACTTTTGTCATATTTACAATCTAAGAATAAAAGTCTTGCTGAGATTTTTTTTCTTTTAACTACAAAAAGGATAAAATGACTGACGGGAATTTGTGAATCATAGTTAGATGAATGCAAACTTTCTGTTCATATCTCTGCGCTCATGTTGTTCGTGCTTGAAAAGATTTTCAGCATCACTTACTTGAACTATTGACTTTCTGAGGCAATTTCATTTTGGAATACTTTTAAATACACACAAATTTACCATTTCAGTGTGATTCATTATTCAATCAATCAGTCGTTCACATCTAGTGTAAAGGATAGTTGATATCAGAGGTGGGTACTCGAGTCTGACTTGAGTCCAAGTCATGTGATGTAATAAATTTGAATACTTTAGACTTTCAAAGCAATGACTTGTGACTTGACTCAAACTTTAGCCCTCTGACTTGGAAATACTTGCCATTTCCCCCCAAATCTAAGGATTACAAAGTGTATCAAGAGAGCCCACAGCTTGCCCTCCCCATCTCTGGGTTTATTTACATCCATGTGTGATGTCGGCACAACATCCAATCAAATTAGGACCACATTGGTTTGATCCGACAATCCAACCAATCATGTTGTAGAGAGACATTTCTCCATTATAACTGAATGCTTCTATCTGCCGGTGTTTTTACATTCCTTCATTTTGGATTTTTGACATGAGGATCCATGAGCTCTGAGGCAATTTAACTAATAAGCTGTCAAAATGTTGATGAATAAATACGGTTATTAAAAGCTGTGTTATTATTCTGTCATTGAAAAGACTTGAAACATTATTGGTAGGACTTGCGACTCGACTTGAGACTTGTTGACCTTGACTTGTAACTCGACTTGGGGACAAAGACTTGAGACTTACTTGTGGCTTACAAAACAATGGCTCGGTCCCACCTCAGGTTGATATTAATTAATTGTAAACGATTCAATTCGATTTACTGATCAGAAATTGATCCAGGACATCTTTAGTCAAAACTTTAACCAGTATGACTCAGAGATAACTGCCTGGAAGTTTTCCAGATTTCTTGTATGTCGAGTATAAATTAAATATGAGCACAAAATAAAATACAATTAAGCAAGAATTAATGAAAAATGTATTCACATTTTAGTTTCATAAAGTTCAGCCCAGTGTTGTTTTTCTACATCAAAACAATACAATGGAACATTATTATAACATTATACTACACCGATAATTTGAAAATTCAAAGTATTCCCGCACATTGGACTGTAATGGTGGCTGGATCTTTTTTTTTGTAGTTGCCTTTATAAGTGTGTTCTCTGCTGTGAGAACACTTAACTTGATTGGTTTGATGCTGTAGTAAAATAAACCTTCCATACTCCAATCCAAATGATATTTTCCATTATCGACATAATCAATGTACTTAATTTAAAAATGATTCAGAATGGTGTATGTCAATCTGTTAAAAAAAAAAAAAGTTATTAACTACCTATTGAAGCTATGTTACTATAAAAAATTTCCCAAATATTAAAAAGACCATAACATATATTTTTAGGACAAAGTATTCTTGGAATTTGTACTTTAGCAGCAGCATGTATATTAATTTTAAAAGCATTCACACCACTTCAATTTTCAGTCAAGCCTACATAATCTTAACCTGTTTACTTTTGATACAACAATAATACTTAAGCCTCCTGCTGTCTGTTGATATGCAATACAGATATGGAAAGTCATACAAATACATTTCTATTTACATCCACTCTATTTGAGTTGAAATAAAATAGTGAAACCTTGCATAATTGTTTTTTCAAAGTAATGTCAATGGATACTTTTCTGGTGACAAGTTAGGTTGCGTAATTTAAAACATTTCCTGATTAAAACACAGCATCATCACAAGTATAGCCCGAGAGATTTACAGTATTTCAGTAAGTTGTCTGTGAACTGGCAACAATTACAAAATCCAAAGCTTTGGATTTCTCTGCCAATGATAAAAAAATCCATACAGCAACAAACTGTTTTTTTCTAAGCAGACGCTTCTCAATTCACCACATGAGTTCTGGGACAGGCGCCCCTACTCATGTACTACCCCCTCCGTGGGCCTGCTTGGTTTTTGACAGTCCAAGATTTTCTGACATCAGGGGTTCTGAGTGTCCTCCAGAAGATATGCTACCAAGGTCATTTTGAGAAAGTGGAGGAGAGCAACTGTTGCAAACTTGTTCCAATTAAACACAGCAAATTAGGAATTTTAAATTCATACCATAACTATGTAAAATAAATACATAAAATAAAATGAAGTCCCGCTCCAATAAAAATCATGTGTTTTGAGTTTTAACATGTATGTGAGGTATTTTTCTTCTGAAAGAGAAAAAAAATATAATAATAAATCACTTCATGTTTGCATTTCCGAGTATTTCTCCTTTTTAAGTCGCTGTCAATCAAAGTGCTAGAGAAAAACTCAGTTTGGATTCCTGAGACTTGCTTACATCACGATAGCTAGCCCGGATGCAGCTGTAGGGGCCGGAGAAGATAATATAACGTCCCACTTCTGTGCTGTAAAGAATTGTTATTCAGTGAAAGGCCATACTGATGTTAACTTTCATTATTTTCCCAAGGAATCAGAGGAAAAAATTGATTAGATTTATTGATCACAGCAACGTCAATAATTTTTCCATTATTTGCGGAAAAAGTCAAATTTTTCAACTGGACGGAGCTGCAGGTGATTGCATTACACGCTCGTATTTTAATTGCGTCCAAGACGGGACTTTATTTTTGGAGTTGGGTCTTACGTATTTAAAATTAAACTGAAAGTAAAATGCGATGAGCTGTCACAAATATGCTGTCCGCGTTTGATCCAACCTGTGGAGGAGCAGCGACCTGCAGCAGCAGCGGCGCTCCTTATAGCAGCTTGCGGCGCTGCTATAAGGAGCACCGCTGCTTTGTTTATAGCAGCTCTGCTCAGGATCCACCGGGTGGTTGAACCGGATACCGGAACCGCTCTCCTTAACGTAACTCTTTGTCTGCATCTAAAAACGACACCACTGGCTGCACGCATTTAGACCCTCTCTGTCTTCTGACATTTCATTTGATTTCAGCATGTGCTAGCATGAAATCAGTTATGAACCCCAGCTAGTGCTGCTCGCAGGTGGAATGCAGCCTCATATTTTACTTTATTTTTATCTTTTCATGGGCTTTTCAAAGTGTGTGTCTAGCTAGCATGTCTGAGGGGATAAGGGGTGGGGTTACACAGCTCAGCACCATAAGCCACGCCCACACAGAGGAATTTTTGGAAACAAAGGCTTCAGATCAACAGAAAAAAATGGCTTTTTAAGACATTTAGGATGTGGAATTTTTGTTAAAAACTTCACAGTCCTAATTAAAACCCCACTGGGAACGTTTAAAGAAAATTTTAAAAAATTGTTGTGAGGGGACTTTAAACACAAAAATTCTGTAACGTTTTGTTCTTATCGTACAGAGAAGATGTGTAAAAAAAGTAACATAAAAAATTACATTAAACTGAGGAAACTTAGGTTACAAAGCGTATACAAATTCCCCCCACACAGTTCTTGCTGAGTGAACTTATTGTAAGTTTAGTGTTTAGAATCTGCAGTAACTTTGTATCATCTTCCCCCATTTCTCTGAAAAAAATATTAGATCTACTTTCTTTTCAGCTTGTCTTCTCATCATGTTTAATCTGTTTGTTCAGATGCCCTTCATGGTTTTTTTATTGTCTCTCTTTGGGTAATAAATGTTTTTCTTCACCGTTGCCTTGAAAATCTAGAATCATTTTCTTTATTCCATGTCAGGTTTTCTCAATCCTTTTGTAAGACACACATCCAGCACTTCAGCAAAGGTACAATCTAAGCAGTTTAATTGATCAGACGTGCAGTGACCTCTCCTTTTATAAAGTTTCAGACTATTAGTTTGCAAGATCACACCACAAACATACTATTGCATCTACAAGATACTTCTTTTCTAAGTAGAGTTTTTATCCTATTATAGGATTCTCAGGTTCTCTTTTCTTAGATAACTAGTACTAACAACTTTCTTCCTTTGGAAGTAGAGAAATATTGTGTCTCTTCAATGTATATTTCCAACCTTTCATACATTGATTCAATGAAATCACATCTTTATGTGTACTTATGGCCAACTTGTTTCCACCATCAGTGATATCACATTAAGCGTTTGCTGGTTTCTGACCTTTGCAGGAAAAGAAATGCTCTACATTCTCTTGTAACTAAATAGAATGTTTTTTCTTTATAGAAAATATTTAACTATATTCAATTTTTTTTCTTTTTTCTGAATGATGTCTTCTCTTAATTTTTGTATTTTTTTCATTTTTATGTGGAAACTGTATAAATGCTAATCCTGTAAATCCCTCCTTATTAAGTAATTTAAATTAAGATGTTTTTTTTAACCCTTAGATAAAATCAAAACAAACAAAAAATCGCATTGTTTTTTTCAAATGTAAAATATTGATATATTAATCAGGATACCTTGGGTGATTTGTGACATTTTTGCTTAAAAGAATGTTAGTTCAAGATGCATAAATATTGTCATGAGTGTTGAAGACAAAAAAAAAACCTCATTTATTCACTGACTCAAATTTGATCCACACATTTTTAGCATAGTATAACTGTTGTCAAAACAGTTTAATATCAGTACATTTTGAATCCTTTCAATACAGGGAGTAGTCATTAAAATAAATGAATATTTAAAATTAGTTAATTTCACTAAAAAGTTTTGAGAATTAGCTAAACTTTTCCCGCCAAAAGTGTTTTTGAGATTTCATGAAGGCAGCCATTTTAAAATAACCAGGAAAAGCCATTCTACTACCCCCAGTAGACTGGTGATGAACTCCAATGTAGAAAGCATGGAGCAAATTGTATGTTTTTAAAGACCTGGTCCCCCAGGATTTGACGGCCATATCATGGGAAAAAATTTTGAAAATCTTCCACACGCGCTTAGACGTGCTAACTTTATGTATGTTCATGGAATAGCAGTGATACAGACGCTGGAGTCCATTCCACTGTCACTCCACTGCCAGAATACTGCCTAATCGCTTGTAAGTGCGTCCTCTTTGGATCAGCCGCTAAACAGACGCACTAAGCAGTGGTACAAACGCAGACTGGCCAGGTAAATGGACAGTTTCTGAACACGGAATTTTGCCGTCCAAGCACGTGTGCCGGCGTTCACTCCACGGTCCAATCTCGCTCTGGCACTGCTGTTGCACTGCTGTTCCACAGTCATTGCACAGCTGTACCACTGGTACCAAACGCAGTCACCCACTGGCTGAATTTTTGTGCAGTTTAAAAAAATTTTCTGCGCGTAATGGCGGCCAAATTTTCTACCAGGTGTATGCACGTCGATTCTGCTGCCACATCTCGTCCGTTGCACCACCAGTCCACTGCTAACAGTGTCTGTACCACAGAGATTAAATTTTTTTTCTTTGCTCCAGCCGTGATATGGCCGTGAAAAGCAGTGGGACCGGCTCTTAAGGAAAGTTTGGATCAAGTTACTGGGATAGGGCTCTTAGAAATGCATAAGTCAAGAGGAATATAAATGCTTTTTGGTATTAATATATATTCACGTTTTTGTATGAATCTCTGAAATAATTCAACAGGTTTAGGTAATGTCGAAAAGGGAGAGTTGATATTTTTTCTCAGTGCAGGTCTTTTAATGACCATTCTGGGCACTTGTTTTTTGTAGAAATTCGACTTGCTCTTTATGAATGTACCTTTTACTGTTTAGGTGTTGGTAGCTTGCAGTTACTGTCAGCCCTACCATCATCAGTTCATTTTGTAGAGCACAAAAAATTACCTCCTTTTTTGTTCCTATAAGTGGACTGTTTTTCTCAGGAATGCACCACTTTTGTCCTGTAAAACCAAAACTGAATCTGTATGAGATTTCGTATCCCATACATATGTCCATGTGTTCCTAAGAAACGCAGAGGCTACACAAATACCGGGAATGTATGTTATTTGGAAGTCACATTATTAAAGCACTATGGGAGACGGATCACTGGAGCAACACTGATAAACTCACCAGTGGATCTATACTGGCACACATGGGAGAGGCATAAAACATGTTTGGTATTCAGTCTCTAGCACAGAATAACAATTGTAGACTTGGATATCTCTGGAGGCATGCATGATGCATGCAGCTCAAACACACTCTGTACAGAGGTGATCTCTCCCTGCACCATGTCTGGGTAATATATTCTGCAGCAGGAAAGGAAGTAGGAATGTATATTTTGGGTAATTACATTCCTCATTCCTGTATAAATAAATAATGGCAGCAAACTGTACTTTTAAAACTATGATGGTATTTCTTCTCCCGGTACACCAAATATCTACCTGCCAGTCATCTAATATTGTAGGTCGTAGAGTGTCGGAGAAGAGCACCTGAAGTCCCACTAAATGTGATTACGAAAAATGTAATCATCCATGAGCACAAACCTGAGTTTTTACATTCAGACCTGCCTGTTTTCCCCAGATTGCTGGTTCCAGTGAAACACTTTCACGTGAATCTGTGACAGTGAATCTGTTTCCCGTTGGGCAGGTGTTAGACCTCAGCTGCAAACAAGTGCTGTCCTGCTGACCCATTTATTCGAAACTCCATTCCAAACACTTGCCTAACTATCTGTGTTCTAACTATCCGGTTTTGGCTAAAGAAAACATGGCAGGAAGACTAAAATAAGATATCACCTACCTTTCATGATAATTGCATTAAAGGTTACAGACTAAAATAGTTAAAATTGCTCTTAAGTCGATTGGATCTTGTAATCTAATTAGATCCTTATTGCCAGATGAAGACTTGAAAAAGGTGTATTTTTCCTCTTATGTCTCTGAGAATTCTAACTCATCGGTTAACTGTGCTAAAACTAATGCCTTGTTTCTACAAAGTGGTATGGTACCGTCCGGTATTTTTAGCATTTACATTACAAAATTGATCCATTAAACCGAACCGTATCATTTTTGGACCCCCGCTGGTCTATTCTAAACCGGACTGTACTCCTTATCCCTCGCTATTTCGCAGTTTACCTTTCGTAGATTCGCACTTTTGCTTTTTTTTTCTTTTTGAACAGTGCACTGTGTTTGTGTCCTGGCTGTAGACCTTGTCCATCAATCTCCTCTGTGTCATTTTTCCAGCATTCAGAATGCCTTCAGTTTGCCAAATATACACTCATTGAATCTTCAGTCGCTATCAGATCTTTGGTTTTATTCCTTAATCTTAAGATTCTAATTATGGTTTGAACTTTGAGAGTTTAAGCAAGAGAGAAAAGTGTTAAAATCTTCAAGCCTGTCTGAGGAAAGTGAAAGGAGTTTGTGGTGAGGAGCTAAAATTATCTGGATTTTGCTCGTCACACTTTTGATTTTTTTTCTTTTATTTCAATAAAAAGTCCTTATTTAAATTTAAGGATTTTGGCAACTAATCTGAGCACAAATCCTTATAAAATATTCAATTCAACAATTAAAAGTAGCTTGAAACTTACTGGAAAAATGAGCAGCAAACCCAGCGGATTATCAGTGGAGAATTTGGGTTTTTGTGTTACCCTGTGGGGTAATTCTAGCAGCATAGACTCTTCCTGGAAGGGGTGGTTCTCAATTTGTGACATCAGCTTATGACAACCCGCTCAAAGCTCACTGGCTGGTGCTCAAAGCACAAGGTAGTAGAGGATCTCAGAAATGCGTGAACAGATCAAAATATTACTTTGGGGTTGTTTATAGTGAGGAATGAACAGCATAATACACTTAAAAGCTCAAAAAAAGTTTATTTTGCATAGTAAGGACCCTTTAAGAGTATACATGTAGGGCCATTGATGCAGAAATGCTTTTAGAATTGCAGGTAAATCATTGAGTTTGCACTATTTTCACTTTTTTTTTTTTGGCACCCTCAAAGAACAGGGAAATTTAAAGAAACCCAGCAATTATTTTTACCCCTAAAAATCTGAGCCATTATTTAAATAATGTTGTATTATCATACACTTTAAAGATTGAATGCTTCATGTGCATGTCTGTATCAACTTTCTCCACCCAGCATGTTTGTGCTGCAGATTTCATGGTAGCAAACCTAATATAGGTCAGGTCTGTGTACTGAGCAGACGCTCTGCACCTCTGCTTCACTTTAACATGTGATTTTAATGAGCAAATTCAGGAAAAACATGCCTGATAGTGTAAAACTTCACAGCGATAAAGCGATTTTGATGTGATTCTGATATTTACATTACAATTTTAATTTTGAGTGAAAAAAATGACAAACTGTTAAATGTCTTTTCACGTTATAACTAAATTCTGATGACCTCATATGAAAGTATGAGATAGATGGATTAAACCGTTTTTTAACAGAGTTAAATTTGACTTTTTAAAAAAGGATATTTTTCAGGCTGACTAAAATGTGTTGAGACTGGCTGTATATCACAAGGTTGTTAAAGGTAGTGATCCTTTTTCGGATGAAAGCGTGCTGTGCAGAGGTTTACCGGAGGTGAAGTGGAAAAAAAATAGCATTTCCCCTTTCACACTCTCCCACGGTCTACATGGAGATTAATTTCAATTGCACTTTGGTTTTTGAACTCACTCCATCTTCTCATTATCATGTTGATACAGACATTTTTGAACACATTGGCTGGATTAAAATGTTTTCACATGAAAAACAAACACGTCTGAAATAAATCTTCAGACCTGGATGACGAATACCTGGGAGACTTTGCAGAGGTGTTTGTGCTGGCATGTGCAGGTGCGACTGAAAGGGATTTCAGCTTTATTCCGGCTGTGTTCCTGACATGTTCCTTTCCTTTTACTCCCCCAATGAAACCCTTTATCTTCAGGCATGCCATCTTCAAACCACCTTAGACACGATAGAGAAAGGAGTGAAATGAGAGAAGTAACTTTCAAAGTCCTACAGCTCATGCAAAGTTTCCCTTTGTGGGTTTTTTAAGGATCATTTTTAAAGTATATTCCAATTTTTATTGCAACTTTGGTTATATCCTGATTATTTGTGGATAAGATTTGAGAACATTTTTCTTACATGATTGGAAAACCAAAAAAATATTGTTGTATCTTGGAAATTGAAAATTATTTGATGCTTTTGGCTTAAAAAAAAAACTAATTAAGTAGTGAGGTTGAGATTTCTTAAAATGTTTCCAAAAGGATACTCTCAGTAAGAATGTACACACCTCAGCTTTAAAATGAGGTTTGAGGTTAAGTTGGAGGAAAAAAAGGTGTTGTGGCACACTGTTTATGTGACAGAAAGGACCATTGAAAGCCACAGGTAGATCGATAAGTTGGAAATGTTCCCTCTGATTCTGCAGCAGCAGCAGCTTAAGTCTCGAGCGATGTTCACACCACACTCGACAACACGCATTCAACAACCACTTTCAATTATGTAAACGAGTGCATACCCACGTTTTAGGCTTCCGCGTTCAAAACTCTCGCTTTCACGTGTCAATGCACACGCTTCTACAACCGTTTTAAATGTGCGTTAAAAGTTATTCCAGGTTGAACTTAAACCAATCAGGGACTCGTTTTTGTTAGTGATGTATGAATGGAATTCTTTTTAATTTACAGATGTGCCAACTGTGTAAAAATGGATCATGGAGGAGAAAAAAATAATTGCGGTTTGTGACCGGCCGGAATAATAAGACACCAAATCTTCTATTTACCGGAATAAAGCTGTGAAAGAAAAAGCCTGGAACGCAATTTGTTAGATTTGCACCGCTTTGACAATTTGCACGGAGCGTCTTCCATCTGTTGGTAGCAGACGTTAGCTAGTAAACAGTTGAAAAAGTAAAAGAAGGCCCTCCCTGCTTGTCCAGTGTGAACATCATTGACTATCAACGTTGTCTATCCAAGCATGTTTGTGCTGCAGGATTCATAGTAAGCAAACCTAACATAGGTCAGTGCATTTTTTAAACAGGGGATCCTAAGCTACATCAATGCCAAATTTGGTCCCCGTACCACAATATACCCAATTTTTCTGAAATATATCAACTTTACCACCTTTCTATAGTACATGCCACTTTACTTTGACTCCAACTTTAATTCAAAAGTTATTTACTTATGTGAAAAAATCTGTATAGTAATAAATTGTAACGCTGCAACAATTCCCCAAGCAACACCTTCCTGCTGACATTTCCCTGGGGAATATAGAAATACTTTTTTTTTTTATTTATTAATAATTACCTCAAGTAGTTTAAAATAATTCTTCCACTTTGCATTTGTGGAATGAGTTCACAACTCCTGTGAGAACTAATTTTAGTACACCCAGTTCTTAAAGTACACATCTTCAAAATACCTTAAAAAAGACATTCTAACTCAATCTCACACTGAAACTTTCACTAGTTTTAGCTTTCATGTTCTGGAACATTTTTTTTCTTTTTATGGAGTTGGGAAGAAAAAAAAACTGTATGGAGGGAAAAGAGTCGCTCCACTGAAACAGCCGTAAAAGTAGAGAATCAGTGTTTGTGTGTGTATTTTATATAAAACCATACAGCCAAAACACTTTACTGTATGTTGGGCTGAAAGTAAGTTTTCAGCTTTGAAGACTTTACTGTCTTGACAGATAAAAATGTGGTAAACCTACCCACCATATCTCCAGAAAGTGGCAAAACGGAGGTTGAACGAGGAAATTTAACATTTGGTATTCAATACACCCGATAAAAACCCTCGTAGCTCAGGATTGGACTGTTATCTGTCAATCCACTTGAGCACAATAACAACCTTGACTGTAAAATAAACTGCTGAAGTTCCCAAAAGTCACCTCCACTTACAGAAAATAAACCTAACCGCATAGACAACAAACTTTTGGAAACTAAAGTCTAACAATGTTTAGGTTAAAAAGTTAAGTTGCAGAGTAAAAGTTGAAATTGTGCTTTCCCTTAACTACATTTCTGTTAAGTTGGATTATATTGATAAAACATTGTAACTACATATTTAATCAAAGTTTTATTTTTTATGGGCAACTTTTGTCGTTCTGAAAATAGGAACGACAAGGGTTATGTATTGGCAACAGTCTGCTGAAATGATGCATAATGTGACACATCTCAAGACTGTACCAGAGACAATATTTTCCTTCATTTTTTTTAAATGTGGCTTAAAAACATTTTCTAAATATTAATACACTTTCCAGATCTATTATTGAAAAATACATTTGATGTAATGATCAGACCAATGAGGTCTTTAACTGTATCTCTCAAATACAAATTGCTTTTCTATATGTTTTTGACACACAGTATGCATTGTGCGTCAGGTCTCACTGGTTCTTACATTAGTGACAAAGTGCTAAAATCTGGATTTTTATATAGCTTCAACTTGTCACAGATTTCGGTTGAGTCCTCATCCTCAGTTAAAACTGAGTTGTACGTCTTATTTTGCTATGCAACATCTGCGAGGCTCATAGGTTCATATTGGGTTTGCATCTATCACAAGCTGGTTGTTGCGGGATCTTGTTTTGTTTTGGAGCGGTTCAAGGAGACTCAGTGTGCTGCGCTGCCTTCTAGTGGTTGGAGGTTTAAGTGGAAAACAAAACTCAGAGGCTGAATTACATGTTTGCTTATAAATAATTAAACATCACTGTGGCAGCATATTAAATTGTTATGAAACAATAATTATTGCAATATTTCACTTAATCAATATTTTCTTACTTTCTTATTACCTGTTTAAGCTTAAGACTCAGTCCAATGAAAAAACACAGTTTTTACATTTTCTTGTGTCAATTTTCTCATGAGGGAGGAGATATATAAAGAAAATTAAGATTTAAATAAAAGTGTTTCTGAGTATTTCTATCTTCAAATTGTGAAACGGGGAAAAAAAAAAGTCCTGCAGTGTCAAAGCATTATCAGCAGTGACAGAAGCTGCAACGGCCGGCCACAAGCTCCCTGCTCCACTCCATTCTGATTCATCCACTCGCTGACAAATTGATCCATGTACCTCTTTGTTTTCCTCCTCTGAGCTGGTATCTCAAAAATCTTGGTAGCTCAAATCTTGTTGTTGCGCTGGTATTGGTTGGTTGGGGTTGTGAGGGGCTGTAAGCTAGCAGGAAAGGGTGTAGACAGATGGATGACGGCAAGTGGGAGTGGGCTAACTCTGTGCCAATAGTTCCACCCACAACCCAGACAAGTTTCTAATAGACTACTGTCTAAGCAAAAAAATGTTTTTTCGCTAAAAACGACATAGTCAAAATTAAAATACCACTCAGAATACTTTGAAAAAGAAATCAAAGATGATCGTAGAGCTTTAACTATTTTTAAAATGCATATTCCTCTTTTAAAATAATTGTTTTATGTACTGTGTGCATGCTAGTGGCTGAGCTTCCCTGCTGGCATTCGTGTCTGCGCTTAACTGACACTTTGACGTGTCAGAGTGTCGAAACAATGCCCACAAGCAGATGAAGGAACTGTTTTTGTTGGAATAGAATTACAGTTTTTCTGTTGTTATTTATCTACAATTTATTGACCTATATTTAATTTTCTACAAAACACAATGAGTTTCTGAATTTCTTGGTGAATTTGTGACTTGAATCACAGAAAACTCAAGGTTGACAGTGAAGTTGTGCTGCATGTGTAGGATGGCTAAAAAAAAAATCTAACTAGATTTTTTTTTCTTTTCCTTCCTTTTAAAATAAAAAAACACTGTAGCCCAATGAAAGGGAAGTAAACTTTTTTTTTCCTGCTCTGGTTATCACCTTACTTTCAAAAGCCAAATGCATGTATGCAGCCGAATACAATAGAAAACAACACTTCTTGCTATTTATTAGCTAAATAAAAACGATGCAGAGAGACCATTTTCTCGAAGTGTTTGACCTAGAAAACTATATGTAACTCTAAATTAAATACCTGGAAATTTCTTTTAGCTGATATGTCTACTGTTAACTGATGTCTCGTATGGCGCATTAATGAGAATAAAGTTTATGAAAGCCTTCAAATCTTTTGCCTGTACTTCTCGTTATTGTGCCTGAACAAAATCTCCTGGATAACACGTTTGCATGAGCAGACAAATCAACAGCTCGATTTGGCTGGCTGAACCTTTCTTCTGTCATTAAATCAGATCAAACTTCTCCAGCACAAATGCAGAGGTCTGTTTTTTTTTTTTTTTTATTTTACAACCTCCTCCCTGTAGTTCAAACCACCGTAGCAGGATGGATGTAATTCACACGTCTGTGCTGTTCAATCTTTTCACATTTTGCTAACTATTGCACACGAAGCCCACGAATGTAACAGCCAATCCAATAAACCAAAGGCCAGAAAAAGATGATTTTACTGCTCTACTACCACGCAGGAGGTCACTGGAATTTAAATGCAATAAAAGGAACCATATTCGTAAAAAGTCGACACTTTCAAAAGCAAATTAAATCAAATATGTAAAAATTAAGACCAATTTAAAAATGACAACGCTTTAATTGGACCACTTGCTGTATTTGCTCAGAACTCCATCTGTGTGCATGAATTTAGTTAAGTTAGAGGTCTGCAACCTGGAGCTCTGCGGCTTCATGCAGCTCCTTTATCCCTTGTGGCTCTTTGACTATGAAGAAAAATGCTAGCAGCTTAAATAAACAAATGGTTTGTATTTCAATTATTTTAATTAAACGTTAATATATATATGTCAAATGACTGTGAAAAACAATGGATAGTTAATTATTTTTATAATAATCTTAAAGCACATATAGATAGAAAATTTATTTCTGCCCCACTGTCGTGTTTATAATCAATAGTGAATTAAAAATTATGAATGTGCACCAAGGTCAGGATGATTAAAAATGTTTTTTTTATATATATATATTTAACTCAAACAAATCTTTTGCAGTGGCAGGATGCTTTTTGACAAATATATTTTATTTTGAAGGGATCTTGTCTGTGCTTTTCAATCTTTTTTTTTTTTTACTCTTAAAGGTAAAAAGAATAAAAATTGTTATATAAAAGAAAATGATAATTGAACATTTTAGTATTTACATTTTTAAAAGTTTTTTTTTTTTTTTTAAATAAATGGCCTAATGGTCACATTAGGCCATTGGGCCAAAATTTCTAAACAATTTTCTATTGTTTAGAAAAATAATATTTTTCTAAACAGTGATGTTTGTCTGTAAAAATAGACATTTTTTGGTGGGTGGAAATGGGGGGCAGACTGGGTTGGAGTATTCCATTCCAACCGATTGGGGTTTATTGTAAGTGATGCATTTGCAAAAAGTGGCATCTTATAGTACCACTTAGCTATAATTTTTATCTATACTTTCTTAGTGCAAATCATGACAAAGGATTGCCTATGTTGTATGCTAAAGTAGCACCCTTAAGGATGGCCAAATTGTACTTTCTTTTCTTATTGTTGTCTTTTATTAGAAAAATTAAATCTGAATTTTGTTAAAGCACAACAACTTTGAAGTGGGGAGATTTGGTTTAAAACAAAAATTTTAAGGGGAGAAAAATTCTCCAATTTTTAAAATTATTTTCAGTGTACAGAACTTCAACCAGACCTGTGTTTTGAACTAAATCTAACAATGAAGCAAATGACATAATTTATCTGCAGCAATTAGTTGTCATTAAGACAAAAATGCATAAAAGACTCTTTTGCAAATAAAAAGGGTTGCTTTGTTTTTAATTAATTCAAACATAAAATCCAAAAATAAGAAATCAAACACAAATAAGCTTTTTTCTTGAACAGTGAATTGCAGCAGATTCAACTAGATTAAGACATTTTAATATTAGTCAAATTACTGAAACAAAAAAGTAAACCCTTAGTTTAATGCAAAAGAGCCAGTTAGTCTAGTTTCTTACAAACCAAAACCCAGTGAGAGATACAAACTCCCACTTAATATTTCAGAAAAAATACACTTTGCCTGTGTGACCATTAAGCTATTATTTATCAAATTTAGCTTTAAAATATTTAGAATAATTCAATTGTAACAGTGTGATGTTTTTCTATGCATAATATCTTTAATCTTTGACTACAGCACATACAGTGTATCACAAAATAAATTCCACCATGAATTTAATTAAATCTATTGCAGCAGATTTATTGGAATTAAAAAATGCAATGTTTGACTCCCTTGCCTTTTTTATCATTATAGCTTAGTTTCTGCAGATCGGCATAAGTTCAAAATAAATTCACTCTTTGAGTTGGGGTTGGGACCGAAGGGAGTTAAGGCCGGTTTATACTTTAAATCAATCGGCAATCACATCACTTGTATTCACAATCACGCGGTCTGGTTCTTACTAATGTAGGATGTTTTTTCTTGTGACTATCTGCAATAGTTGCAAAGAGTTTCTGAATGGAGTTTATATTTTTCAAGTGACACAATCGTCTCCATTGTTTATTTTTAACATGAAGGACATCTTGCTCATACACTTTCTGTGTCTGTGAATGAGCAGGTACACAATGAGACACTACACAAGCATGTTGCAAATGGAACCATGTTATGTGGATGTATTAAAGGCAGTTACATTCATATAAATTGGTCATATTCATTGAACACAAAGGTATTCTGGTCTTATTCATCTGCTGCTTAGTTGTTGCAAATACAAACTTCCCACACCAGTAAGCCGGCTGACGCCGCTGTAGATACTGCACACGGGTAAAACCATAAAAACTTCAAAATGAAACGCTGTAAAATTCATTATTCGTGCTCAGACCAATCGGATGTCACGTCGATGGACGTGGGTGACAGAAATGAGGCAAAGTAACGAAATTGATGTTAGTGATTAGGCAAAACAATTTTTTTTTTTAGTTTGACACAGCACTCATTTAGTTTAAAATGTAAAAGGAATGTAATATTTAAAAACATAAATTAAATAACTCAAGAGTTTGACATAGTAACTTTGCCCGGTGCTGCGCTCCACCTTGAAACGTTACAGCGTTAAGGTCAAAAAAAGCAAGGAAGATGAAAAAAAACTGATTTAAAGCAGAGGTGTGTCTTGTTTTATATACATTTGCTTGCTTGAATTTTCCCCCCATCCCCATTTCAGTCAAAAAAAGATCAGTTTATGGCGGTATTCTTCTTAGCCACCTCTTTCAGAAAACCTTAAATTCATATTTTACACAATGTGCCAGGAACAAACATGTAAAAGAACATAAAAAGAGAAGCTTCTGGTCATCGCACTACAATGACACTATGACAAGCTGGCGGTCTTCACCACACATACGCCGTGAAAACTGAGTGGAAACGCTCACCAGAATTAACCCCGTACCCGAGTTCCCAACAAGGCTTAATTGTCTGCAAGAGGAAGCATCAGAATGGACCAGAGCAGGGAGCTTGTGGCATATCATTGTTGGTTAAATGCCACAACTACAAGCTTTTTCCAACATTTATTTTTTGGTGACACTTTACAAAAAGATTCCTTAACAAGCTTCATTAATACATTAACAAACATTGTTAATGTTTCCATAAGGTGTTAGTCATACATTTATAAGCCAAATTAAATGCATTAACATACTGATTCATTAAAATCAAAAGTAAGACCACTCTCTACAAAAGCCATATTAATAAACTGTTTACAAGCTGAACAAATGTATGAACTATAATTTTCAGCATTATATTCAGTGTTTCGGAGCAACTCATCTAAAGTTTTACCTTTTTTTTTTCCTGCTCCAGTCTGAAGAAAGAAATACTCAGAAATGCAATTTTTAAGTAGTTTTATATATAAAAGTCCTCCATCATTATGAAAATGCCACTTGAACATGTTAAAAATACCAAAAACAAGGTTTTTATCTGAATTTGCCTTTGAACTGTTCAGAAGTTTTAACATTTTAACAAGGTCTAAACTGCTCAAAGAAAAAGAAATAAAACTAAAATTCAGCCAGCAAAACCCTATAACCCCCAACCCCCCCGTCTCTGCTGGGAACACGGCAAACAAGTGAAAAGTGTGAATCCTGACAGGTTGAGTCTGTCTGCCTGAGACCTCACAACCATAAAGCATCATATTGACCTGCTGCTCCTCTCATCTGAAAGCCCCAGGCATTTTACACATTTGTCTGTCTAAGTGTTTGTGGCTGCATGTGTTACAGCTAAGCCCCTGAAGGTATTTCATATGTATGGGACTTTGCACACATTCTGGAGTTTTTTTTTTTTTATTGACTGTGCAGATACATTATCTTGGAACAATGCACATGTCCCGGAAATGTTGACTTGCTGAATATTTTTTAAACCTGTCAACATGGGATCGAAATTATTCTTCTTTTTGAACACACAGGCGTGTGTGTTTATCCACTGTCATCTCTGGAGTGTACCCGACTGTTTCCTTTGGATAAGCATGGATGGGACTTACTGTGGGCTCTCTAAGCCAAAAACGTGCTTCTCCACTCTTGTCAAGAAATCACAGCAATGTTGTGTGATTCTGAGCTGGTGTTTGTGACTGATTTATTTTTCTCTTGCCCCTTAAAGAAAAAAAAAAAAAGTTTGCTAATTTTGGAATAACAAAATTCTCAAAGTTCTTAAAGTGTCACTCTGATCATCTGTTGTAAGGGCGTTCCCAGCGGTATTTTTAATTATAATTATTCAGTTTTTAGTCAAAGTCGTTTACTAGGACATAGCTTCTGCAGATGATCAGAAATTCACCTCTGATTTGTGGGCGGGACTGTTGGTGCAGAGAAACCCCACCCCCTCTTCCCCTCTCTGTTGCTGAGAGCTCTCCGTTTACATGCTCTTCCACTATCTTCCTGCCCCTCAAACCCCCAACTTAACATTACCTGTGCAACCAAAATGGTTAGCAGAATTGAAGCTAATTCAGTATTGATAAACAAAATATACATCATCAATTTTGATATTGATTATTCTATAAAATTAATGATTAATAATCAATAAATGAGAAAATAAAAGTGCATGTATTATTTCTGGATATTCTTACTTATTGGGGGAGTTACTTCAGGGTTTTGTGCTAAAACAACCCCATCCCACAGCAACAACACAGCATGAGTAGGTGATTTTCCAATTAACACTTTTGTATTTTAGGCTACTGTCACATTGCCTAAAATTCCACCGCGTGGCAACCTAAATGCAAGTTTTTCAGCAAATTTAGAAGTTGACCACACAGTGACGTTTGTAACTGGGAGGTACTTGCAGTTTTACACGCCGAAATGGTCGCAGAGGTTTTTAAAAAAGGCGGCCGAACAATTTTTCTCAAAAAGTTGACATTGGTCAGTGGCTGCCTGGGGACATGTTGAGGTCGCCTGCTAACAGCCCATTAACAGGTGGGGGGTGGGGGGTGACGAAATCAAATGAAAGCTGCTTGCTGGTCAGTGGTAGCCAGAACCTCCGGCCAGCAGCAGCTCTGACTGTTGCGACGATGTGTAAATGTCTCTGATTGGCGAACGCCCATACCAAGGTGGCATACCATATATGCCACCTTGGTATCCTGGAGGTATTTTAAAAAAGGGCTATTCTGCAAGTCTGACGGCCGCCTGAGTGCCACCGTCTACATTCACGACCACGCCAACCATTTTTAAAAAATCAACCGGCGGCATAAAATCTTGTAGATTCTGCCGATGCCTCCTCATTGCACAGTGGGAGTTAGCGGTGAGCATATATCTCAGTATCGACTGCATGAAGGACTGATGCTAGCGTGATGAAATCGTCACCGTTTTTCTTCAAGAGCTTGAATTTCCTTGTGGATTTCTATCTGTGCATTGTTGTTATAAATATTCAAAGAACAGCCCAATTACAGATGATATCCACCCATTGTGTGCAGGAAACTGCCTAATATGGCAACATCGTCTCTGTGTAAACAGCAAACCTCTTCTCTCGCTGCTGCTCAAATGTTGCCTCTATCTCCCTGATTTATCTGAGAACGGAGTCATTAAAGAGCCAAGTATTTCCACTAAAGGCAGAATTTTTTTGATGTGCTGTTTATATTTGTTTGTTTCTTACATTGTTTGCATTGTTGTTATTACGGAACTAAATTTTAAACTACATTATTTTAAAGTATATGATTGTTCTGTCATAGCATATAAATGTTTATTATATTTTTGCTTTTTTTTTAAATTTGCACTATTTACTGTTTTCTTCTCCTACTTGTAATATACCATTATTAATAAACATGTTCTAAATTTACTGTTCCGGTGGTATGTTCAGTTCAGGTTCTTGTGATTAGTTAGGATGATTCGCCGAAAGTCTCTGTCCTGTGTTTTATAATACACTTAATTAGCAACAAATTGTGTATTTTTGAAATTATTCTATGATAGTATCAGTGTTAGTATTGATCTCAATGATCCTCGCCCTGTAAATACTTAGAATTGGATTGAAATTATAATTTCCAATTTTGCCCACCTTAGTGACAGTTGTATTTGTGATTGTAACATAAATAACAGTTGCTACCCAGATGATTTTTGGTGCTATTTGGTTTTAGAATAACATATAATATACTTCAGAAAAAAAATCACAAATAAGATAATACCAGTAATCAGTAATTGGTATTGAGTATTTTTGTAGAAAAAGTACTTTGTATCCTTTCGTGGTATCGCCAAACACTGGAGCTATCCAGCTGTACGGTTAACCAAAGACTTGCATGGATCTATTTGAAGTGGATGCATCAAAATGAAGTGGAGCATGGAGCTTGTGTATTTTACAACACACTATTACGATCTTTTTAAATCTGTTTTTTTGTCTGCTCCTGATTCACAACAATGTGAATAAAGAAATACACAGAAGTATAATTTTAATCTTATTTTTTAAAATCATTTATGAGAAAAATATCTCAAGAATTTGTCAAAAAACAACAAAAACACAATTTTCATCTGAGTTTTTAAGTTATAACCTCAACTCCATCATATCAAAACGTTTTAAATACGACATTAAAAAAACAACAAGAACAAGTGAGAAAAGTTGTATTAAGCACTGAGAATTTGTCCCAAAAAAAGCCTTTCAATGTCATTTTCAGTTGTTTCTCAGTGTAACCGGTCTACCTGCTGCCTCCAGTATCTCCGCGCTGCCTCGTCTCCCCACCAAGGATATACTCTTTGACTTTTAACTCCTCCTGTCTTAATATTTTAGATGTATTTTCTTGCAGCTCTTACAGAACAGTGAGTAATTCATAAAGCCTCCCTGTGGCTTAATGACCCCACTAGAGTCATTAAAAGACAAAAAAGAGGTCTGAAAGGAAGTTTGAAAAGCTATGTGCTGCAAATCTTTCAAAACTGTCAGAATATAATGGCTTCCTGGGAGACAGTTCAGCGCAGGCCATGAAGTTCTCTTCCTGCGTGCTGTCTATCCAGAATCTAAACGAAGGACTCTTCCCGGGATCCACCTGGTCAGCCAGGATTTTTTCTTTTTTTTTTTTTTCTCACATTTAAACCTCCTTTTGGGTCACGTTACCTTAAAAGTGTTAAATCCTAAATATTGAGTTGCACAATAAATCTTTTGTTACTTGAGATATAAGCAAATGTAGGAAGACAGAAATGTTGTCAGCCTGCAAAAACAGGCAGGATGTTGTGTTTATTGCAACAGTAGTTGCAGTCCGCTGTGGCTGAGTGTTCATTTTTTAATGAACCGTCTAAAAAGCTCCCTATCAGTTTCACATTTCATAAATAAGAAAGAATGTGTTTGTGTTCAGCTGAAGTAATGCAACAGCTAAAACTATAACCTTGACACAGAGATAAAAAACACATTTTACGCCTTTCTACACAACTCTTCTTCTGTCTTTTCTTTTTTGTTTTCTGGGGTGAAATTGTTTTTTTGATGGTACACATTTTCTTTTTTATCTTGAGAATGTGACAAATCTTTTTTTTTTTTTAGTTTTCTGCAGTGGGCTGCCCATGACCAGATCTGACACGCACCCAAAACACTTGTAGTTCCAAATCTTCAACCCATTTTTAATTAATCATTTTTATGTTGTTTTTGTCCAAAACATACAATGATAAACTCTTCATCTACTTTAGTCAAATGTTTGCATAATGAGAATAACTTTTTGTTTTAAATATGTGGCCCAAAGTGATCTGTGAATTTCACCTGAAATTGTTTTTCTATTTTCATTCAAAAACATGTTAGTTAGTTCATTAGAAAAGAAATTCAAAACATTTTTTTTCCTTTTTAACTTTTATTATTTTCCTTTTAAGAAATTAGGATATTTTCTTTTTTGTCTTAAAACTTTAAAATCTTAACCTTTTTATTATATGATGATAATCAGTGAGTTGATGATGATAATCAGTGAGTTTTTACATATCTGTTACATGATGTATGATTGATGTTACTGTTTACTGAAATAATGTTTTACGAGATTAATCAATAATCAACAAGCACTTTACTTACTATTGGGAACATATTGAGAAAGCGAAAAAAAAAAAAAATAAACAACCGGAAGACATAATTATGCAAAACAGTTAAATGAAGTAATCAAGTAGGGGTGGGATTAAATAAGTTCGCTTCTTCCCACTCCTTTTCAAGCAATCAATCAAACTCTACTGACTTTAGTTAATAATCATGAAGAATGAATGAACCAAATGTGACATAAGTGTATTTTATTTTTGTTTGTTTTCTATTTTCTAATCAATGCATCTTATTGTTTCTGTAATGAGTTTGAAATAATTGTGTGTTTTGTCCTGTATTTTCAATCTATGCTTGAAATGAACCAATTAATCAATCAATCAATCAATCTTTTTATTTTAAAACTATTTAAAAAAATTTGAACCACGTTGTGTGTTAAAAGTTGTGATATCAATATTGCCTACATTTCAAAAGTGCACAATGCATTTAAGTGATATCTTTCAAAATAAAATAGCATTTGCATAAAGTTTCGAAAACCGCCAAATTTATGAATACCAAAAGTACAAACACCAGTGTTCTGAGAGTGCGCGATGTTTTGACACCAACATTCCAGAAATTGCTGACAATGTGACTGAGATTTGACATGTAAGAAATTTACGGGAACTGAAATAAGAATAAGACAGAAACTGGATCACAACAGTGTGAATGCTGACTTATTCAAATTGAAAATTGTCTTTCAAATTGAAAATACAGAGGGAAATTCAAAAGTAGACAAAAATAGTGTTAAAGGAGAGGACATGTTTATTCTGTAATTATTTATTTATTGATTTGCACAAATATACAAGTTTAATAAAAATTTTTGAATCCAAAACTTTATATGATATGAAAAAACTTAAATGTATTTTCAACTTTGCTGGTTTTTTTGTTGTTTTTTATTGTTTATATGTTTTTTTTGTTTTTTTTTTTTTTTGGGGGGGGGTCGTTGCAGCACTTATCTGTCATTTTTTTTCTTTAGTCAATTGTGTGAGGGTGGAGTCAGCCTCAAACTGCCCTGTTTTGTTACACTTTAATTTATGTACTTTTTTAACAGTGCACCATGTTCAGCATCCTGATTGGCTTATGACCTTGTCAATCTTCTTTACAGTTAGCGTCTCTTGTACAGGCATTTACAAAAATCATTTTCAAGCTAATCTTTGCTTTCATTATAAAATAATGGACTTAATTTCTGTGACGGTTTAAACAACAGAAAGAATAGTGTGATAGGATCTTTAATAATCCCTTAGGAAATTTAAAGTAGTCATCGGCTGACAAAAAACATACATACATAAAAGAACAATAAAATAATAGGATTTGGTGGGTTAAACAATTAAAGGATAAGAATAGATTAAAAATCACATTAATAAATGAGTAAAATATTAATGGATTAAATAGATTGAAAATCAATGGATTCAAATAATTAAAATTTTCTCGGATGCTCAGCCAGAGAGTTGTATTTCCTGATGACCCGAGGACCAAAAGAGTTCTTCATTCTGTCTGTGGAGCAGCGCTGGGACAGAAGTCTGCTGCTGAACGTTCTCCTCCTGCTGGTGAAGGCCTCATGTAGGGGATGTGAGGGATTCCTTACGATGGACCCCCTCCTCCACAGGAGCCAGTTTCAGTCCCACTACAGAGCTCGGCCTCTTGATGATTTTGTTGAGCCGGTAGATGTTCTTCTTGCTGAAACCAAGTTTTAAAACACCTAAAATCCTACTCTGCACATTTCTCCATCAGAGGCTAACGTAACTTTGGCGATTAAAAATGGGTACACTGTACTTAATTTTCCACATCCACGTCTTCCTTGGCTTTCTACAGCAGGACTATTGCAAGTTTGCAAGTCTTTCTGAGGGCTGTCCCGTCCTGTTCCGTCCTGTCCGTCCGTGTATGACCAGAGCAGTAGCTTGGTTCGCATTTCCTGCAGTAAGATGAACGTGTTCCTGGTGGATTTTGGAATTCATCTGGGCTGCTGGTTCTGTCTATCATCTATTTAGACAAAATTTCTAGGTTTAGCCAGAGAAAAGAAAGAGTCTGGTCGGGGAACTACAGCAGTACATTTAGACTTTTTGCAGATAATGTTGTTTATTTTGCTTCATCAATCTAAATGCCTCTAAAGGACTCCTTTCTCAGATTAATGGTGACTCTTACTCTGGTGTACAGAGTCAACACAGCAGTGGAGGTAGTTGTTAACTGAAACACAACTGATCAGAAATCAAAATTTCTGTTAGCGTTTGATTTGGTTTGGGTTTTTTCTAGTGACCTTCCTGGTAAACCCCTCTGCATTCACCCGGACTTGGGACTGGCACACAGAAGCACTGATTCTGCCTTCTTGTGGTTCTATTCTCCTTGTACAACATTCTATGTATGCATGGGACATGGGGTGGGGGAGGGGGTAATCATGGCTATTGAACACATGTGTTATTACACACAAATAAGGACAACGCATTTTATGTCATATTTAACCCAATTAGTGTTAAATTGCAACTAAAACTAAATCTTATATTAGTGGGAAGTCTGTGACTTAAATTAAATTAAAATTCTCTGTCAAAATGAACGCTGGCTGCAGCCCATCCAGCCGTCATCAGCCAATAGCTGAGGCAAACTGATAACACAAACCCCTTCATCGGGTCCTGTTTGGACAAACAACAACCAGGACAAACAAACCTCCTCACCCCTAAAGGTAATTTTATTTTCAATTAGAGTATCAGGTTGCTTTTCTCTCAGAACCAAACAAAAGTTCTTGAGAACAATCTAAGCATGTAAAGAATCCAAAGCTGATATTTAAAACATGTCAGTCTTAATTTAAGGCAATAGTGCTGTCAATCAAAATGCTGCTACTAAATTCTGAGTGGTGTTCAGTTATAAAGATACACTGCATATAACATTTACATTCAATGTTCATTTTAATTGTTTAATAATTCTTCACATTTTCATGAGGGATTTCATTTGAAATATGTACCATCAGAGAGTCCTGATCTAATTTGATTTAAAAATACATAATACGTCAAAAAAATATCCTGGTTGTCCCCAATTTTTACTATCCTTTTTTATAATTTCATTTTTAAACAAAGCACTTCAGGGAAGTAATTTGAACAATCAAGCAAACATGGTGCAACTTAAAAAAAAAAGATAAATATTTACTGATGATTAGTTAAGTTTGGTGAATTTAGCTTTAGTATTTTCAGAACTATTAAAAAGGTTTTATCATTTGTGAATCATAAAATGAAATGTTTTTTTTGGTGAATTGTTATAAAAAAATTTTTTTTCTTTGATTATTTTCAAACTTTATTGATTTTCCTGTTTTCCACAGTTTGCACTGCAGACGCTTCCTTAGCAGCAGTCTCATGTCCGTCTGTCGGCAGCAAGGAAAGAGCCGTCCCTGTAAAAAAAAAAAAAAAAAAGCTTTTGTGAAATGCCTTTGTTGCTCATTGTTTGCATTAAGACAAAATGCCAGAAACACTTGCTGTTAGTTGAAATGTTTATCAGAAGTTTTTGTGCCCGGAAGTATACATCTGTGAGCATCTTGCTATTTTTACCAAACTGTTTGTGTTTCTCTCTTCAAACGAGTGCCTTATTCTACTGTGGTTTATGGCAATAAAATGTTGTGATCAGTTCATGATATGCAGACTTCAAGTTGAGTAATAAAAAGCTTTAAATAGCATACAGCGCTAATAAAAGTAACAATAGAATACATTTCTGTTCCCTGATTGGGATGCAACATTGGATTCTGATCGTGAATTTACTGTTGTGCCTGATTTTCAATCATGTGATTACCATAGACCCTCCTTCCTTTTTTGCCATAAATCCTCACCTTTATGGCCCCTCCATTTAGTCCCCCTAGCTGTTGGAGGGGTGCTGCAATCCATTAAAACAATGCAACACTTTCCTTTTTGTAGTCTATGCTCGTCCATCTGCTTAAACCAGAGATTTTGCCTTCACTGATCATTGGTAAAATCTGCTCTTTTTTCTCCCTTTTGTTGCTCCCATGCATCCTTGTTATCTCCTTTATAGCTTGACAGTGATGTTAAGTCTTTTTGTTAGAAGTTGGACTTCTGAAATCACAAAGATCTCCCTTGTGTACACTAGTGCCCAGCTGCTGTTGTGATGCACTGTAACAAATGCCAAAAACAGCAGCGAAAACTCCTCCAAAGCCATAAAAACGATACTGAATTCATACCAACTTGAACATTTCCCTCAAACAGAACAACTCAATGGAACAAACTTGGCAGAAAAATTAAAAAATATATGAAACATTCAGACAGGCTTGGAATTTTAAAACAAGATGCCACTCTATTTGGTTTGTTGTTTCAAAAATCCTTATGTTACCTAATGCATTAAAAAAAGTTTGGAACTAGGAATTAATTCGAAACGTAAAAATATTTAACGTTTAGATTTGGAAAACTTGTTTGTGAAGTTAATCTGGGCTTAAAATATGTTTTTATTACAATAAAACAATCCAAGATTTTTTTAGAAAATTCCAACCCATTACATTATTAGATCCAAAACATGTTGAAGCAAAACTTGCCTAATTCTTTTTTTATACAACTTACTTTTTTATAAATGTTCTTTTTATTAACCTTAATATCACATATTTTTTCTTTTCCAAAAACTTTTCTTTCAAAGTCTTTCTATGTGAATTTGGACAGAAAGTTGCATCAAATAACTTGAAAGGGTATGAGACGGAAAATTTTGTCTGTTGGAGATTGACCGCCGCTGCGTTATCAGACCTTCAGTCTGAAATGTCACCGCAACAAACCAAAAACGACAAATCCTGGAAATACACAGGAGTTAAAGTTCTCAGCAGGAAAGAGAAAAAGGACATTTTAGTTGAGTGCAGTGGTAATAGCGTTTGATCTGCTCCACAGTCAACTCTCACCAAGAAGGTCAAGGAGAGAAAATCTCACAGGAAAAACATCCGTTCAGAGATAAATTTAGAAATTGACTTGCTTCTTTCATCAGGAGGTCAAAACACATTAAGGTATAAAAATCTTTGGAACTTTTGTTATAAATTACACCTGAATCATGGAATGAGCTCATTTTCCTAATTTGAAATAAAAAAATTTGCTGGTAGTTTTCTTGAAGACCCACTCCAATGAAAATGGTGTTTTCAACATGTTCTTGTGGCATTTTACTCATAATGGAGATGTATAAAGAAAAGTTTGCTTAAAATTGCATTAGAAGTAGATAAAAAAATGCAGTTTGAAAACGAGCTCCTTTTTAAAAAAAAAACGTGCTGTCAATCGATTAAAAAAATCAATCAGATTAATCCCACTTTGGGATTGTGATTAATAATGATTAATTATGCTGATACACAACAATAAGCAACTAACATTGTGTTTCTGCACTTGAAATGAACTAATACCAGGGTGAATACTTGATTCTGATTGGCTGCTGGATGAGGATGCACACCTTAAATCGAGGCTCCCGTCACTTAGCCCAAATGTTCAATAACACTGCAACATCTTCAAAACACGACATCAAAAGAAACTTCAACATCAGGACAAAAACAAACGGTGACGATCAGCATATACATCTGTTATGTTCTGATGTAGCCAGTAGGGGGCGATGTAAGATACAGGAGGAGAAGAGAAGAGAAGAAGTATATTTCCTGGCTGCTGACATGTTCTGTGAAAGACTGTTAAATAAAGTTCATCCGTAAAGATCTCACAACATAACAATAATGCTTTCCTTGCTCACGTTGTTGTGTTACCGTGACACCCAGTGCTGTCAATCAAAATGCTGCTACTAAAGACACCCGAAATCAAAAGTCGGCTTTGTTTGGAAAAAGTGAACTAAACAGAAACATCATTAGTAATAAAAAAAGTGCTAAAAATTGGTTGAATATTTATTTCTTTTTAAGTAACCATATAAGTGAGATAATATCCAACAAAGTTTGCTATGTTAGAAATAAAGACACGCCGTGAAAGCCTCGTGAAGCGAAGGACAGAAGTATGATTAATTTTGTTAGAAAATATTAACACGTTCATTTTTGGGGGAGATAAATCGCATGCATTAATGTTCACAGACCTTGTAAAATAACATACTGGGTGGCCCACAAATATCTCTGTGTACATCTTCTTTGTCTTCGTCCGAGCTAGCATCTGGCCACATTTGTACGACTGGACAGCTGCAATATTACTCACTATTTTTGATGCATCTGTAATGTTAGGTTGGGCATTTGCGGGGCTGTAAGCTAGCAGGAAAGAGTGTAAACAAATGAATGATGGGAAGCAGAAAATAAAGTTTTTTTTTTGTTTTTTTTTAGCTAAAAAATGCATAAATAAAACACTTTAAACAATACATCAAACGATAATTAGAGTGGGACTTTAGTGAATCAATATTCTACATTTAGTTAATTGTTTTAGCTCCAAGCTGTGTTGAGACTTCCATAAACTGGAGTAGAGTTCAAATTATATATCAATACAAGTAGTTCTGCTGATAAAAGGCATTTTTCACTCAATGCATTTCAAGATTCAAAGATTCAAAGATTCAAAGGGTTTATTGTCATATGTACAGTAAAGAAACTGGTTTCCCTGTACAATGAAATTCTTACTTTGCAGCTCACTCTGAATGCCATAAAGATAAATAAAAAAGAGTTTTTGGATATTTACAGGATGACTGAAAACAAGGTATAAATACGAAATAAACAAACTATGCATATGTAAGTCACTAAGATATTTACAAATCAGTTGTGCAATTTACAGCGGTTATTGTGCAAGGAGACTGACAGAACTGGATAGTGGGGGACATGTGCAGTTATTAAGGTGCATTAGTAATGCTGAATAGTCCAGTAATGATATATATATGATAGATAATCCAGATGTGCAAGGTGCAGTCTGCTGTTGCAGACTCCTGTCAGCTGTTTAGGAGTCTGATGGCAGAGGGAAAGAATGAGTTCCTGAGTCTGCTGGTCCTGCATTTCACACTCCTGTACCTCCGGCCCGAGGGAAGGAGAGTGAACAGATCTCTTTGGGGTGGGTGGGTCTCCGATGATGGAAGCAGCTCTCCTCAGGACCCTGCGCTTGTAGATGCTCTGCAGTGAGGGCAGAGGAGTCCTGGTGATCTTGGACGCAGTCTTCACCACTCTCTGCAGGCGTTTGCGGTCCGTGACGGTAGAGCTGCCGTTTTGAATAGTGAGTGGGAGCAGCACCGCTGAAAACAGAGTAAGGTCAGTTTGAAGCAAAGCAGGAGGAGATGCTCGGGTGCTGCAGGTTAACAAGATCTTTGCTGAAGTGATGAAGCCTCCTCTCCGTCCATCAAAGCTGCTGCTCTGCAGCCTGAACTCATCAAGTTGAGCAAACAGTCGGGGCCGCCTCAAAGCCCCACAAGCAAAGTACACTCTGATAGTATACGTATGTACTGTTGACAAGAAAACTGTTACAAACAGAGCAAATAGATGTAAAGGGTGAGAGGTGGATGGAGATATTTATTCAAATTTTAGTTTTTGACATTGTAATCAGAACTTTGAACATGGAAGGGGGGGACTAGAATTCTATGACTTGTGACTGTTTCATTTGAGGCAAAATTTTAACACTATTTTAAGATCTGGTTTTCACACCAGATTAAACATTATTTAAAGCATGAACCAAGATGCAACATCCATAATAATAGATAAAAGTTAGTATTTGATGCTCTATACTGCAGCCAGTTTTTATGCTCAATAAACTGGAATATTTTTAAAATATTCTGCTTTTTATGTCAAAAGTTTACCTATATGAGATTACTGAAATTATTCTATATTTTATAGTTGTTTTATAATTGTTTGCAGTTTTTTAAGCACTGAAAAAAAAACCAGTTAATTCTTTCTGTGCTCAACCTGTTTCTTCAAAGTTTGTCATTTTAAGTAGTTTTGCATAATCTTGCTGACAGAAACGAGCACAAACAGAGCCGAACATGTTTATCTGCATGTGCAGAGCGGATACACAGCAGTGCAGGTGGAAGGTGATGGCAGCAGAATGCTGGGTCTGCAATTGGACTTGCTTTGGTTCACAGAGGAGAGAATGTGGACGCGCTGACAGCTTATAGCGAGCAAATCAAAGAGCGCTAAACGCTTTCAGGACATGCCTCGCTCACCGTCCTCAGCATACTTGCTAATAATAGGTGAGATCTGCTAAATCCACTATGCATAAAGGAGACTTTAAAAAAATAATTTCTGGTGTGAGAAAAAGACGCAAACAGGAAGTCAATTTGGTCCAGTTTGCACCTGCAGTCAGTCTGACAGAAATGAACAGATTTAGCTCTGGTATCCATGGCTGCATGTTCAACGTACATAAAGAAAAGTCTTTTGTTGTGTTGCACTAAAATGACAGAACAAAGTTGTTTTTTTGAGTAAAGCAATTTACTATTACATTTTTACATTTCTAATAAGTTATAATTACATTGTTTGAGGCTTTAAACTTTACTCTTTATTTTACTAACAATAACCACAAGTGTTAATCCTTTGATGCAACAACTTCAGCTCCAAACATACCTTCATTTAACATCAACTTGGAAACAAAAACATTATAAACACTATATACAAAAAGGTCAACTTTTTTTTCAGTTAAAATGAACCTGAGAATAAAAAATGAGAAAATTACCAATTTTCAGAAAACAAGTGCTGTAATAATGTCTTCTTTTTACAGTTTTCTGTCATTAAATCTGACCTCAGAAGTAAAATGAAAATGGAACCAAAATGAACTTCACTCATGAAGTCAACATGAAGTTCACTCCATGTTGGAACCAGAAATTGTCAGTAAGCAGTGATTGGTCTTAGTCTACATTTCTATGGCAACTACTCTCTCTAGTCGGGAGTGAGCTTTTCAGATTTCACTGAAATCCGGCTCAGGAAAATCTGTCAATCAACCACTTTGCCTGTTTGACACAAGACCACATACCGTATTTTTTTGGAATATAAGTCACAACAGATGGCTCAGTTTACTGGATGTAGGACTGGCACACAAGAAACCTGGGTTTGTTTTTCAAGGTGTACAATGAGCTAAAAATAAATCCAGTGTAGAACCTTCATGCTGCTGTCCATCTTGGTCTTCCTGGGCCTTAAATTTAAAAGGGTTTTATCAGGAAGGGCATCCGGTGTAAAAACTACCAAAACCACCTTGCAAATCAGTAAAAGCTGATTGGCTGTGCATGGCAACCCTGATGAGATAAGCCGAAAGGTGGACAACAACAAGTTGCAACTGATTACAAGTAGGAATGAGTAATTTATACAACTCTAACTCAGAGAGTTTAGAATGGTAACAAATACTTCTATTAAAGCTTAAAATTAGGAAAAAATGTAACTGTTAGGGTCACAAGTTCATATATATATTTTTTTTGAGCACTATGAGGGTAATTCCCGTTCTGGTTGAATACTTGCGGTTCTGGACTTTGATGTCTGCAGCCAGGTGCTCTTGAAACATCCTGGCTCAACAGGGAGTCATGAGATGTTATGTGTTGAGAGATTGAAGCCAACGCAATCCCAGACTTATTTAATCCTTCATTTTTTCCCTTTATTTGCTGGTCTGTGTTTAATTTCTAACATCTGAATAACAGAGTGTCCATTTCTTCCTGTGTCATGGATACAAATTGTTGGTACTTCAGACGTCATGTTTGCAACTTTAACAGCTGTACTTTCACAGTGGAAGACGTCTGATAGTCCGACATGAGAAACGCTAACTTTGAGGGATTTTGATTGCTGACGACGCCCTTCCACTTTGCACTTATCAGAGCAGAAAATTGTTGTGAGATAAATCTTGAATAAGTGACTGTGACAGCTTCTGTCACAACAGCAAGCAACAATGTCAGTTCCAGCAGACTGAAAAGGAGCGCAAGAGAGGAAAAAGCATGTTTTCTCCATTGGTTATGCGTGATGGGAGCACTGTGCCGTCTGTCAGCTGAAGAATTTAGAAAATGGCAGGATAAAGACGATTCTGAGCTTATTAAAACGTGGATGCTTTGAATGGCCGGATAATAAATGTTCCTTCTTAATTTTCACAAAAATTAAGAGGCTTTACTGTCAGAACAGAGGATATGTGCAGGCTAATCGAGGACGCCACTGTCTTATTTGTAGCACTTTGACAACAGCTAGAGGACACACTTTTGAGAGCTAACTATTAGCAGCTGCTTTACATAGCGCAATGTTTAACTTCTGACGACTTCTAAAAGTGATAAGATAATCAAATATTTATTCTAACCTGCTTTTGTCAACTTCAGTGCTGGTACAGCAGGGACGGAGCTATGGGGGCCTGGCCTGGAATTTTTTAAGCAATATTAGTATCAGTATTGTCAAAGATTAAGAAATCATCAATACAAGCTTCTTTAAGCATTGCAAAAATAACAAAAGCAATATTTTTAATTAAATATTTCAAGATTTCAAGAACCTGTACACAGAAATTCTACTGTTTAACATTAGTAATAATGTAATATTTAATAATAACAATTATTAAAGTGTTTAAAATGCATATTTTTATCCTTTTATTTGTAATAACTTGTTAGAATGAGTAATAACTGTTTTTTTTTTCAATATACGTCAATAGGGTTTTGGCTTTCTGAGTACTTAATATTTGGGACTCCAAGGGGAGGGGATAATCTGCTCCAGTTCTCTCTATATACTGTCTATGGTTGACTCCAGCAGCCCCATGACCCTGAAAGAGATCCAGTGGGTTTTAAAGATCACTGGGATGAATAAACACTTAAAGTTTATGTACAAAAAAATAAAAGGTAACATTTTATAACTTTCTAAAACCAGCTTTATTACAGATATAGGTTGTTAGTAAGACATTTATTGGCAAAATAAGCCAAATAAGGTTTATTAACATACTTAGTTAGATTCATTAACATCTAAAGTAAAACCATTGTCTACAAAGGCCATATTAATAAACTGATTAAAGGCCTAACAGATTTATTAACTATCATTGTTAACATTACATTGAGTTTTTTGCAGCACCAAGCGTCCAATATCGTTGGAAAAAAATGTTATAAATCAAGCAAACCATAGTTTGAGATTTGCTGTACAGTTGTTGCAGCTTCATTTGTAAATAACACTGCTTGAAGCAAATGCATGATGGATATACAAAAGTGAGTAAACACAGACAGAGACAATCAATTTAGCCCTCACTGAATGAAACTTAATATTAACCCTTAAACAACCTCGCTGAAAACAAAAATCCATTAATTATGTTTTCATTACTTGCCTTGAGTGAGTCATACACACAATCAATGTTTTTAAAAAAGCAGTCGGTTATAGGCCTAAGATTTTTTTCAAATAAAGATATACCCTGCATCATTGTTTAAAATGTCGTCTATTAAATACATTTGATTGAATATATAAAAAAAAAGAAAGAGAATTATGAGTTATGGAAAATTTGTAGTAATAGCAATTTCTCAAAAAGAAGCAGTGATGTATTTTATTATAGAACCGACAACATTTAAAATAAATATCCTTATAGGGTAAGTTAATATTTTCTTCCCCTTTAGGCCTGATCATTTGTCTAATAGACTTTTTAAATTTATTGAAAGAAAAAGTTGCAGAAGTATTGATATAATGCTGAAACATATTTTTTTCTCAATCTATATATTTTTTTTTTACTCATGCAGGAAATACAGACTCATCAAGCCGCTTACTCCTGCTTGGAGAGTCTGTAAGAAAGTTTTATTCTTGAGTGTAAAACTTGAGGAAGTGCTGCCATTCTTGCTGTGCTTGCAAGTATCATAGGAGCAGCTTAAATTTAAAACATGTTTAAACAAAATTGGGCGCATCACTTGGATCATCTCCAGTGGCAGTTTCTCCTTTTTTATTTTCCTGCTAAGCACATTTCTAAAAAAGCAGGGTGGTGCATTGCATTTATATTTAGATGATCTTGACATGCTGTCTAATTTTTTTATTTATATAAATCTAGCTAAAGTTATCCAACTAGTAAAAATAAACCCTTACAAAATCCATCTTTCCAAGTCCTCACATCACCTCATGGAGACAACTGTCCACTGGTCTGAAAGCAGCTCAAAGCTCACAGATATGTTGTAGTTGAACTCTGTGTAAGGATATAAAAAAGGGCATCAATTTTTATGTTGGTTGTTGCAAAGACGAAAAAAAAACTTGATTCAAAGATGCTTTCCTTTGCTCCTTCAATCGATTCATTTTACAGTTCACAGTAAAAGCAGGAAAACATTAACCCCTTGGTAGGCTTTTGACTTCACAGCACTTTCTTTAATTCTCGCACACTGAACCGACATAGAACTGTCATGATTTAGAGCTTAGGTTTTGTCATGTTCTGTTTTCCCCATCAGTCTCACCACATGCAGGTTAATCATCCACAGCTGTCTTCATTTAGTTAATTGCCCTCAGTGTATTCAAGTGTCTGGTTTTCAGTTTCTCGTTGTCATTTCATCTGCTCATCCACATTCTGTCATGCCACTGGTTTGTCCTACTGGTTTTGTCCTGTTTTAGTTGATTTAGTAAATGTTTATCTTTCTGCCACCAAGTCTGGTCTCCTGCATTTGGGTCCTCCACCGCAATTCCTGACAAGAACGGCTAATGTGATCCCACGTTACTGCGTTCAGATTTTTAAGATCTTTTGAAAGAAATGAGCATGAATGCCACTTTTATAGACATCTGGTGCTGCTATAGATTTTTCTTTGAACAGATTTTTCTATTTTATTTCATGTCCACAAGTGAAAATACATATTAAAATTAAGTTATTAGTTTTTATTTTATTTTTTTTTTAGTAATTCTTATTTGATAAGTTTTTTTGAATGTGATTGATGATTTAGTATCATTAAAGTCCCCCTCCAATGAAAATTGTGTTTTTGAGTTTTTAACATGTATGTGTGGTATTTTTCTTCTGAACGAGAAACAATATAAGAAATCATTTCATGTTTACATTTCCAAGTATTTCCCCTTTTAAACCTGTTTTTATTTTAATTGCGTCCAAGATGGGACTTTTTTTTTTTTTTTTAATTGGCCTCACGTATTTAAAAAGAAACAAAGTAAAATCCCATTAGCTGTCTCAAATATGCTGCGGCGCTCCTTATAGCAGCTCGCGGCGCTGCTATAAGGAGCGCCGCTGTTTTGTTTATAGCAGCTCCGCTCAGGATCCACCGGGTGGTTTAACTGGACACCGGAACCGTTCTCCTGAACGTAACCCTTCATCTACATCTAAAAACGTCACCACTGGCTGCATGCATTTACAAACAGACCCTCCCTGTATTCTGTCATTTCTATAATTAGATTTCTTGTCTCATTAGCATGTCTGGGGGGATAAGGGGCGGGGTTATGCAGCTCAGCACCATAAGCCACGCCCACACAGAGGAATTTTTGGAAACAAAGGCTTCAGATCAACAAGAAAAATGGGTTTTTAAGACATGTAGGATGTGGAATTTTGTTACAAACTTCACAGTCCTAATTAAAACCCCACTGGGAATAATTAAAGAAAAAAAGATTTTTGTAGGGGAACTTTAACTGATTGTTTTAAACTTGGATCATCCATTTTGAATGAAAATACATATTTCTTTATTTTTGCTCATTTGGTAATGAGAAAATCTCGTGAGCTTTAAGGTTGTTCTTTTTGTAAACCTTTTATGTATTAAACATGACAGACAGTTTTGTACATACATTTTGGAATACTTGGGTTAACAAATACCTTACATTTAATTGTTTTGAATACATTGAATAATGGATTAGATGAATCTCTATCTGTAGTTACTGGCAGATACAACTACTTTTTTTGTAGAATGAAAATTGAATTTGTATTTGGCTTACATGTGCTTCCCCACATTTCAATGTAGTGATCATATGTGGAATGAGTCGTATAATAAATACAGAGCTTTGCTATTCAAGGAAGTTTTGATTTTATGGAGAATTCCAGTTGCATATTACTAATTTTGTTTTTACATTAGTAATATGATAAGACTTGCCTTGGTGGAGGAGAGTTTCTTTTGGTTTTCCTAGCCCAGGGGTCTGCAACCTGGAGCTCCAGGGCCACATGTCTTTTACCCCTCCATTATGGCTCTTTGATTAGAAAAAAATACAAATGTTTTTCTTTTAAAAAGTAACTCTAAGACACATTTGGTTTGAATAAAGTAAACCAGAGTTCGTTTCCACTGATAATCCAGAGTAGAGTTTCGGCTTGAACATGCACAAGCAAACTCTGCTCCAGGACCAGGACTCGCTCCCGGATGCATCTTTCGAGGTGGTCTGGGTTCGTTTCCAATCAGACTGAACTTTGGTACGCTCTGAAATTTCTGTCTGAATACAAAGTGGTCCGAGGGCGAAATAACTGAACCAAAATGTTGTTAATAGTTGATAGAAAGTCTAAAGATTAG
The DNA here is from genome assembly GCA_003999625.1 of Oryzias javanicus. Taxonomy (NCBI): domain Eukaryota; kingdom Metazoa; phylum Chordata; class Actinopteri; order Beloniformes; family Adrianichthyidae; genus Oryzias; species Oryzias javanicus. Next base: position 22,063,781 of record CM012453.1, read on the forward strand.
GCAAACGTAGAATAATATGAATATACTATTCCAAAATCAAAATTTTTTTTTTCAAAAAAGTAGGTCAACTCTAGCTTCTCAAGCTGTTAGCTAAACAAAAAAAGAAGCTGTACCTGGTTAGTCCTAAAGTTTATGTATAAAAGTGGTAAGTAAAAACATGCAGAGATAATAAAAAAAAGAAAATGTTGTAAACTTTGACCTGCTGAATGTCTGGGTCCCAATCCAAGTTGAAATAATAAAAACCAAAATCTGAAAAGGATGTCAGTCGCTCTGTGTGCTTGTGCAAGCCATCACTTTTGCTAATGAACTTCTGCAACTCAGCAAAAAGGCTTTAAAAGTTAAAAAGAGCCTTAAAACATGCTGACTCCTGCATCTCATTTTAGTTTTAACTCCAGGAAACATCACACTTGTTCCCCTGTTACCATATTTTAAGAAAGTTATTCTGCAGCAATCAGGATCTGGGAGCTGACCCAACGTGGCAGACATTTGGAAACTGCACAGTGAAGGCAGCAGCTGAGCATCTGATCTGGAACCTTCTACTGTGCTGCCCCATTATCACATATAATGAAAACTTAAATTAGTGGGGTTTTTTTCTACTGCCTGTTTGTTGTATTTAGTTTTGTCAATGTTTCCTAAATTGATTCAAACAAAATGATTAAAAAAGAAGACAGATTTCTCTTAAAAAAAAAGATCAGTCTAACCAATCTGTCACCAAACAGTCAAACTTTCGCTGGTTTTAGGGCAAAGCAACGTTTTCACATATTGGCCTCTTTTCACTTTTCCTGTCTCCTATTTCTAGTTTTGCTTCTCCTTTCGTCTTTCCTGCCTCCCCGCTGTTATGACAGCACAGCTTGACTCTTCCACTTCCTCTTCTTTTCTTCCTCTTCTTCAAAGCCTGGGAAAGATCGATAATCCAGCACACATGCCGCTCGGTGATCCGGCCTGATAGACACCTTTAAGGAAACTTTAAGGGATAACTGGCACGCTGCCGCGTACCTGCATTTCCAGGAGCTGGCAGGGAATGATGGAGACGTATCCGGCATAAAGGACATCTATGTATCAAAGAGTCGAGCTCAAGACTTTCTTTGAAATGAAATCTACTTTAAGCTAAAAGAGGCAGACAAGACTTCAATGATCTTCAATTTAAAACATAAATATATAGGGAAAAGTAACACATACCAAAAAAATAATTTGTTTTGTCTAAGCCTGCAGGAAATTTCTGTCAGGTAAACTTTTCAAGAAAACTTATGACCAGAAATAATAAATACTAATTTGTACTCTGTAGATTTATTTAAAAAACTTTTTTTGATTTAAAACGTTCTAAGTATGATTTCAATCACAAGCTTTTAATGTTCTGATGTGGACATTGTCAAAATTAGTAATAATTAGGGCTAAAAGCACATAATCAATGTGATATCCTAACAGAAATCCCTATGCACACTTGCACGAACAATAATTTATGGGCAAAGCAAAAAAAAAAAAGTTAAATAAAGTCTTTTCTGGATGTGTTGGTCAACAAACCCAGTAAGTGTGAACAGCCCCGTTTTAACACCAACCTCTTTAGAATCAAATTCACTATCAAACTAAACACATTTAAGTAACTCGTGAGAAACTGTCAAATAGTATTCCTTGGGCTAGATTCAAATATTTCCAAAACAAATTGAGTTTCCCTCTTCACGTGGACTTTGTTTCTTGTTGCCTGGGCACTTCATTGTGTTATTTATTGTTCTATATATCATATATCTACTATATATAATATTTTTGACCTACCATATATCTTCTAATAGCAGTCCTGGGGTTAATGCCAACATATTTTTCAGCTGGCCCGGCATTTATTTGAGACAGACTTCTATTTTAATCACATACAGAATGGTGAGGGCTGATGGCTTCCTTTTGTGGACTTTAGTGGTTGTCATCTTTAGGACCCTATTTGATGAAAGTAATGTTTTTTATTTAGTTTTTCACAGTTTAATTTTTGCTCTCTTTCTAAAGAAAGAGAACAAATGTAATAAGAAATCCTTTCATTGCTGCATTCCTGAGTATTTCTCCTTTTAAATCGCCGTCGATCAAACTGTCGTTAAGGCGCTCTGTTTGAACTAATGAGCCATTGTGATGTCAGAACGGCCCAAGAGCACATGCACAAGCTCCATGACCTGCCCCGCCTTGCATTTAGGACTTAGATTTGTGAACCCATTCTTACCACAAGTTATCTGATTATAAAAATGTATATTTTTCTCCAGATAATGGGAACATAACTTGTTAAAATAGATAATTATACATATATCACAGTAAAATTATTATTATTATCTTTTTTTTTGAGTGACGAACTTATTATTAATTTTAATTCATAATTACCACTTTTGGCTACTAGTTATCATGGAAAAGCTTTGATAACAAAATAATCGAAGAAATAAAGAGATAGACTAAAGCTTTCTAGGGCATTTATTTTGCAAGCCAAGACATTTTTAATATTGCTTGAGATTTTTGTTGCAGCAATAAAGATTTACGCTAGCGTGACACCGATATCATCACCAGAAAGGGAGCATCAAGGACGAGGCTACTCAGCTCAGCTCCAAAAGCCACGCCCATGTAGCGGAGATTGCAAAATGGCTTTTTAAGACATTTAGGTAGTAGGATTTTGGTTAAAAGCTTCATAATCATAATCAAGACAGAACTGGAAAGTTTTTTTTCAAAATTGTTGCAGGAGAAATATTAGAGTCCAAAGTAACAAACGCCTGTTAGACCAGTCGTTTATTGGAAACTGGTGTACGTTGGAGACTGGCTATAATTGAAAAATACACGGTAAGGTGACAAATACATTCTCTCATTGTTGTTTCAATTAATGTTCTGTCTTTCTGTGTGCCTGACATCTAGCCTACTAGCTTGTTAGCTAGCTTGGCTACCTACAAAAAGCTGAGCATCAAACCGTTCTGTGTGCTGTAGCCGAAACACATTTGACTCAAAGACCCTGAGTAACTTTAAAGTGTTTGGTACTTTGAATAATGCTTTAAAGGTCAGTGATGAAATCAGAAGTTTAGTTATTTAAATTAAACTGGTTAGCAGTAAAAAAAAGTAAGTCAGTAAGTATAAAATTAGAAGAGTATCTTCTCCACCAGACCTAATAAAATTATGGAACTGGTATTTTCTTTGAAAACTTAACTTATTTGTTACCATACATACATTTCTATATCACTGTTCTGTTGGAAGGTACATTCTTGGAGCTAAACTTGTAGTAAAATCCAAGCAATTTATTTCAAGAACTGTCATCACCATTGAGTATTTAGAAAAGAAATAAAGGTCTGAAATAGTTCACTTTTTACCTTTATTTTACCCAAATTGCACCTAAAGGTAAAAGTTTGGTGGCAAACTATGATCTCCATTTTCATTGTTTTAAAACTTCAAATATTCAACTATCATGTTGCAAAAAATATATTTCTCGTTTGTCATCCCTCACTTCCCTCATCTCTTTATGTGCGTTCCCCGCTGGCGGACCAGCAGGGATATGCACTTGACCTTATTGCATGTGAATGGGTCACGGAACTGCCTCACCACCATCTGGCAGCAGTCTTCATTCACTGCTGAGCTGATGTTGGAGCTCTACAACTATGTCATCACACATAACAAGACTGATTTATGAAGGAAGGCTTGGCGATGGATCAAAAATGTCTTACTTTTCCCTATACATTAAAAATGGAAGATCACGTAGACATGGATTTCATTGTGTTTTCATTTGCACTCACTCAAGTTTGTTGTAAAGTTCAAAAATATAATTTCCATATTGAGTTTGTATTTTTTAAAGGTCTGTTTAAAAAAAAAAAAAGAAGCCTATCTATCAAATTGTGCTGGTTCGATTTGATTAAAATGCTGGAACTTTGTTGGTTTCTTCACTAGACTTTTGCCTTTGCAGTAATACGGCAAGCTTTGGCTTGACTTTTATTCAACATCAAAGTAAAGCATTTCACTCAAAAGACAGTTTTCTTTAGAAAGCCAGGTATTAAATAAAAGTAAAATACAAGATGGATTCAATTAAAAGATGCAGATTCGGCATCCATTAAACTGTTTATTCAGCTATCTTAACAAAAGATTTTCCTCTTCCTTTTATCCGCCAACAACTTTAAATCTATGTCATTCTAAAAATAGCTTGACCTTCAAACTATTCCCTTTGTCACACATTTATATGTAACATACATTTATGTAAGTAAAGAGCAATAGTATTATTCCTGGAAAGCTACTGACAGCAGCATACATATTTCCTCAGTTTTCACAAGGGAATGCTTGAAAGTTTGACATTTTCATTCATAAAGTTCTTTTTCTCCTGGTTGTTACTTGCACACTTCTGAAGTCTGCAGGCATCAAATCTCTTGGGGTTTGGCTTTTCTTTTACGTCAAGATACAAGATTGTTAAAACTTCAAAAGTTCCATTAATTTAGTTAATTAAAGCTTTTGTTTGTGTTTATATTTATTTTAAATTTCCACAAATCATTAGGAAAAAAGCGTGGATAAAAAGCTCTTTCCTTTTCATCTATTTTTAATGCTTCTTTTGTGACTGAAACTTTTGGAGCCTTTTGACAAACTTAGATTTTTGTCGGTGCAAATGTATTGGGTTAGCTGCAACAGCAGCTGTGCGTACATGTGCAAGCAAGATCAGACCTGACTTAAACTGTGTACATGGTCCTGAAAGAAGAAAAATTATACAAATATATCAATGGTTGACATACGTCACACGTTACCTTTTGACATGCAAAGAACTATCTAAAATACCAAAAACAGCTGTAGAAGAAGTAGCAGAGTCCTGTTGTAAACAAACATGGCTGCTGTTAGCATGTAGTGGTATGATCTCCTGAGCGCCATTTTCTAAATACGTGCAGCTATTACTGAACTCTTTTCTTGGCTGCAACAGTAACATCAGCCTTTTTTCAGGACTCAATTTTAAACAGTTGGCACTTACGTGATTTTGAAAGAACACCACTGCCACAAACGAGGCCCTGATCGGTCAAAGTTCAATTGGTTTAACTTTCAATATGCATTCAATAAATGGCAGAGTCCATAAATGGTCGTAAAAACTTGCGTGAATACGATAGCTTTGAATGCTGAGCCAAAAATGTGCATTCATGCATTTTGACATAGACATTAATTTGGCATTACACTAATGACTCCTTTTAGTAACAATAGTTTCTGACTTAAATGACAAAATAAACAATAAACCCTAATTCCGAAGCTTTCAACCTGAATCAAAGGGATTTGTCATTCTCAAAGGTTGATCCTAGTTATTCTGATACAATCATCCAAAAAAAAAAAATTGCCTTCTTTTTTTAAAATCAACCAAAAACTTTTTGAAATGTCACTGAATAAAATGTCTAAAACCTATAGGCAGGAATTTTAAAATCTGGATAAAAAAAAGGCTCTGGGTAAGCGAGAATCTTCATCAGTCAACTACCGTCTTTCATTACTACCATCAAAAGAAAACTATGATGTGAAATTCTCAAAGTGACCTTGAACGCCCGTTTTTTTTTTTTTCTATCTTAATTCAAATTCACAAGTCAGTGCTCCTAAGTCTGGAAACACCTCATCTCACCGCAAGAGATGAATAAGGGATGGACTTAGCTGATGAGAAAGATGGAACAAAGGAGAGGTGTAAGGTGAACATGAATAGGATGAATATTAAAGGTTTGATGTAGTTTCCTTTATCAGCCTTCTCTGGATAGGATATTACTCGTAAGTCAGGGTCGGGGTATCCTCAGACTTCAAAAATTGCTGAGAACGTCCTTCTTGTACTTTACCTTGGCCCCATTGACAAAACATGTCCACCTTGTCAAAAGAACTGGTACCGCACAGAGAGATTGAGAAATTTCTGCTGATTTTTCTGACCACACTTAACCCCTATTTTCCATTTAAATTTAATATAGTCATGCATGCACCCTTCAACAAGTTTCCTGTTTTGCAATTTAACATGGTGCCATTAGCATAATGCTCGATTATTTCAGCATTGCAACATCTTGCAGAACTCTGTTGCATTGGATTTTCAGTGAAGCTGAAAATAGAGTGAATCTGTTTCTGGGAAATAACAAAAATAATTGTATTTCCTCGAAAATGGCAACTCGATTAACCCACATGGAATTAAATCTCATATGCTCAAGAGAATTATTTTTTCTGCCAAAATTTAAACTACAGTAAGATGTTTTAATTTGATTAGAAATTGCTGTTTAGATCCAAATGCATTGTACAATTTATAATTCAGAAGAAAAAAAACAACAAATTTTTGTAACTTGTATAAAATGAATTGAACAAAGTTGTTTACATTGAAAAAGTTCTTTTTTTTCATTGAAACCAATATTTTTTTTTTTAAACTCAGAACTAATTTTACTCTTTTACGCAGTTCTATTTAGTCACATTTTTAAACTTTGACTAGACTAGACTATTTTCTAGACTAGTCTATTTTATCTTTATTTACTTTGCTCAATCACCAATATTATGACATTTAATTTAAATTTACAAATATGACAAAGAAATTAGTTTGTTGCTCTCCATAACTTTTTATGGAAACAAATTATTTTTAATTCAAAACACATTTTAAAAAAGGGTGCTTTTTCATGTTGTTTATTAGGAACTACAAAAGTAGTTAGTGTTCAGCCAGTTTGTAGTTCTTGCTTCAGGAGTTGTTTAGAAAAATGAAAACAAAATAAAAAAAAAAAATGCACAATAAATATTTTTAAAAAAAGCACAAATAACACAAACAATTAGAAGGAAAGACACACTGTTGTTTCTTTTTTTGTACACAATATGCTCCCATAACTTTTTGTCGCTGACCTCAAGAAACGTGTTCAGCTTGGTTTTGTTGAAGTCTTGTTGCTTTTGTTAGATGTGCATCATCAGTATTTAGATTTGAATTGTGTTTACTGCTGGACATGAAAACAGTTGAAATGCAGATTCAATCTTAAAACAACAATATCTGTATCATAATTTTTTCAAGTCTTTTTCTCAGTGTTAAAATGTAGTAAGGACAAAGAAAATACAATCCTCTTCACAGGAAAAAACATATATATTTATAAAAATCAGACTTTCACCTGAAGTCTATTTTGCATTTCTTTCAGAAGCAAACTTCTTTAACACTATTGTATTGTAGTAACCTCAGATCTATTTAAACCGTGTTTAAAGGTTTAGCCACAACTAATAACTGCAGAAAAGTGTCATGTGATTCGTGGTGCTAAGTTTTGTAGGTATTTCTGAGTTTCAGGGTGATAATTACACTTTACACTCGGCATGCCGCTGCACAGATGCTAGAACCAGTGGGAGACAAAAGAGCAGATAAAACAATAAGGTTTGTAGGCTTTTGACAGCAGAGGTGCATAAAAAAGAAATGCTTAAAGACTATCAAACATTATTGCAGTAGGGTTTGTTGTACAATACAGTATAGGCAAATACGTTTTTTTATATACTTATCTAAATATTTTTTGATGATAAATTGTTAAAAATCAGCCCAGGATTGTTGAAATTTTACATTGGCCATCTTATTATTCCTGCAGAGTATCTGATGACTGGCAGTGCGTAACTGTTTATTTCCCGGGTATTGTTCTTGCCATTGAGCTGGCTTCTCAGGACTTGATTACTCGTTGATGTCATCTGTGTAGAGGAGGTGACGGAAGGTGGCCCCATTTTTCAGTTTCCATAGCCAGTCTTATTGATTATTTGGCTGAGGGGGTTCAGACCTATGCAGAACAGCAGTGGGGACAGAGAATTGCCTTGGTATCTGTCACATTTGATGGACACTTGTGCAATTGGCTTGCCATTGATTTCAAGGGTGGGTTTCCACAACTTTGAGTTTCTTATGAAGACTCTTAGAGTCCTGTTGATGTTGTACATCTCCAAGCATTGAGCAATCCAGGTGTGTGGCATTGAGTCATATGCTTTCTTGTAATCAATCCAGGCTGTGCACAGGTTGGTGTGTCGTGACCTGCAGTCTTGTGCGACTGTTCTGTCAGCTAGGTGTTGGTGTTTGGCTCCTCTGGAATTTCTACCGATGCCCTTCTGTGTGTTGCACATAAATTGATCCATGTGCCAATGTATTTTGGTTGCAATGATGCCTGACATGAGCTTCCATGTTGTGGAGAGACAGGTTATTGGCCGGTAGGTGGATGGGACTGCACCCTTTGAGGGATCCTTCTGAATCAGGATTATTTGCCCTTCCGTTAGCCATTCAGGGTGAGTCCCATCTCTTAGCATCTGGTCCATTTGTGCTGCCAGGGGCTCGTAGAGTGCCGTGAGTTTCTTAAGCCAGTAGGCGTGTATCATGTCAGGGTCCAGTGCTGTCCAGTTCTTCATACATGAGACTCTTTCTTGGATATCTGCCACTGTGATGGTTACTAGGTTCTGGTTACTGAAATATATAGTACTAGAACATGTTAAAACATCAAAAATAGTCAGTCAGTCTTTAAACATCAATGAAGAGTGCTAATACATGTTTCAGGTTTGCTTTCTCAAATCTGAAATGAATTAAGAAGAAAGAAACTGCAATGATTGTCTCAAACGATTGTGCAACAAAATCTGGTGGCACATTTCTTCTTTTTAGGCACGCATACTTGATATTTTGAAATTACTCTTTTGAGAAATGCAAAACTGTCTGATTTTCAATAGTTGATTTTATGTTAAACGTTCATTTGTGTTACTTTTTTGAGTTTGACTTTACTGCAGCAGCCATTGGGGACTAGTATTTCATCAACGGATGGATACCAACAGTTTGGTCCAAGTTTGCAACAAAACATTTTGCATTTATGCCTTGAAATCTTGTGGGAGGTATAACATCAGTAATTCCCCGTCTTTGCATTTCGCAGTATTTTAGCATACCAGAGTGGGAGTTCGGCAGAGCTCAGAGTTTGTTTTACTTTGATTTCTCTATCCAGCAACTTGGGGCTGCACTTCACACAGCTTTCAGTCTAAATTCTTCCTCCAGCCTTGATAAAATAAACCAATTTATTTTTAACACAAATTAACAAATCTGCTGAAGACAATGTAATCATAAACCGCTTTTTAAGACAAAGAGAAAAAGGACAGAGACATTCTTAAGTCATTGGAAATTGTAAATTGGTGTAAAGTTTTCATAAAAGATTCAATTGAAGCAATATTTAAATCACACAAAGTACAGTTTAGATATGAAGGTTTTTTATGTTTAATGTTTTTGCACTACTTTAAAGCATACTGTACGTGTAGGATTGTGTATGCATATGAATTTACTAAAAGGAAAGAAGTTTCAGAACTACATAATGTGAAATTGTTAATAAGTGCACTGATGTTTTAACTTATTTTTAGTGCATTTGTGTCTGTTGCTTTGTTTTTCAGAGTGTGTGTGCATTTTGTGGGAAAGTTTACCTGAGCACTGCAAAAATCATATGGAAAAAAATCATTGGTTGCTATTCCAACACAGTATAGTGACATAATTTGTTTGGTTCTCAGTTGGTCTTTATTTTATCACTACTCTGTTAGGCCCTTTAACAATTGAGATTCCTGCAGAGTCTTATTGCAGTGATCTGCACCAGAGTACATTTGCAAGTAAAACTGAAATCCCCATTCTTAAGCTGGTGATGAAAACCCGAAATTCAGCTAAACTTTCACTCAGAGTACTATGTTCGGGTTAAAACAATACCAGTACCAAACAATCACATGTAGCAATGTAATGTCTATTACAGCTTTCCTCATTTTGTCTCAATAAAAATAGACAAAAAGAATTAATGCATTTTATAAAAGGAATTATTAAGAATAAACTGCAGATAAAGCAGTGACCTCTATGCAGAATAAGGTCAACACGAGCCATGCGTGCGGTTTATTTTCAGACATTTCAAGGTGAGTATAATGAAGCTAATTGGCCTCACTATCAGCAAGACAGGAGGCAGAGGACTGCACAGATGAAGAGCATGGTGATAAGTACAGGGTTTAAATTAAATGAAACTACATAATCATCTGGCACCATTTTCTACTCCCTTACTCTTAGAGTAAAAAAAAAATAACAGGTTCTCACTTAATACTAAAACACTGATGAACAGAAGTCATCGCATGACGCTAAAAGAGGACTTTTTTTATTCTCAACCATTTGTAACTGATCAGACAATTTGCTTTTGGTCTTCATCACATGCTGACTATTTCACAGCCAACGGCGATGATCAGTGCCAAAACGTGTTTTGCTTTGCTGAATTGTGGAATTATACTTAAACTGAAACCAAATTGCGGTGTGTCTTGTGTGATGGATACCCTGGTTTCCTTTTTTCATACAAAACCATTTGATAATATTATAAATATTTTATTGATAGCGTCAATAGATTTTTGGTTTGGAAACTATTAAAAAAAAACGTACACTGCATCTTCCTATACTCCTATCTCCTCAGTCTTCACAGCGCCCCACTTCTTCTTAGCTTGCCTTATACTCCGTATACACTCATACATCTCCTCATTTCTCCACCAATTCAACTTATCAATTTTCTTTCTTGATGAGACACCGTGTTCACTCCTACCTGTCTCCTGATCACATTAGCTGAAGTTGTGTAGTCATCTGGGCCAACCTCCTGACAACCTACAGCCTGTTTCAACTGTTTCTTAAAAGACATGCAACATTCTTTTTTTTTCAATATCCACAAGTTTGTCCTCTTTTCAGTCTTTGCCCTTTTTTCTTCATCACCAAAGTCCTCCAACACACCACCATCCTATGCTGTTTAAAAACCCTCTCACCTAGCACTACTTTCAGTCACTGATCTCCTTCAGATTACACCTTCTACACAAAATGTAGTCTATCTGCATGATTCTACTTCCACTCTTAAGGTGCATTGAAACCAAACGCGATTCGCGTGGCAGAAGCGGCTAGCTCCGATGTTAAACCAATGGTACAGGGGTGCTCTGATGTGATCTGAAGTCCCTCATTCATTTTATTAATTTGCCGTGGATATTTAAATCTGCGACATAAAGTGAAGTCTTGCCTGAGCTACCTTAAGTGCCATTTGTATTTTAACCCTTTGACACTGAAGCCGTTGCCACAGACGGCTAAATAACACACACTCTTTGACATACTATAACTCTAAGACGATTTATGTGATCCCAGTGAATCAGAAGATTTGGACACGGAGAAAAGTGGCTTTTCATATCATCCATGCACCAATACACATTACTAATGTAAAGTGTTGCATAAAGGTGCAAAGCTGCTTTCCTTTGCAACACAGTCTGATAATTTGAGTTGATTACATAAGCAATTCACTACTGGAAGTGTTGCAGATCAGTGCAAATCTGCTTTACACTGAAATTACGCAAAGTATGTATATTGCTGAAGAATTACTCTTTTCAAATTTAAAAACCAGAATCTAAACTCTGGTGTTAAAGGGTTAATTCAGTGCATGACAAAGTCTTATCTCCTGCATGTTGACCTTTTTCAATCCTTATATTCTCAGCTCTCCAGAGAAAACTTTGAGGTGGTCAGTTGATCCCAGGGGCTCACACATCGTGGCGCACTGGACAAGATGAAGGTTAGTTGCGTGGGCTTTCAAGGTAAGCCAAACCTGTGCCAACATCCTATCCTTCTCCTTGATGGCGTTATTTCACTCTAATGCAAGTCGCTAAAAGGAAAAGAGCAAAAACGACATGTCTTCTGACCTCTCAAGTACCCAAATTTGGAGTGCTATTTTTATAACTGGTTGAGCAGTTTTCAGTCAGATGACAGTATTTTCCGGTATAAAATTGAGGGACAAGTGTTGCATACAAAACCTGCACACCCACAGACGTTTGAATGTCCTTTTCAAGACAGATTAACTGGGCTCTCAATGTAAATCCCAGTAATCTCCCTTCTTGCCACATACAAAGCATGTACTGTATGTGGGAGTACAGGAGTAGATTGTAACAATCAGCAGAGAATAGTCTTCTTGGCATGCTGTAGAAGGAGAATAATTGAAAAGCAAACACACAAAATGCATTTTAGGTGTCTTAATCGTCATTTTCTCCTGAGGAGCTAATCAGATTAAGAATGTCATGGAATAAAATATTTGTGGCTTTGAGTTTGTGGATGACAATTAAAATATTTTTCTTAGGGGTAGTGTTTTTATTTTGAGGAAAAAACATGGTTTTGCAAAGTAAAAGTACTAAAAGCAAAGTACTCTTCTGGGGCTGTTTCATAATGTAAAGAAAATTATAAACTAAAGAGAAAGAAGCAAAAGTTTCTGCAAATTTGATACTCACACTTTTCTCACTTATTTAGTCTTCATATAGTTTTCCTTAGACCCAAGAATTCATTTTAAACTTCAATTACATCTAATTACAATTTCAGATATGCCCTAATTTTAGCACTGGTTTGCTAAAACATTGAAATAACTTAACCAGCGACTCACATCTTCTCGGGCACCTTGGATCCTCTGTCATTTGGAGGGCCTGATACTTCTGTCTGAATAGTGTGGATGGGGCTATGGGACGGGGGTACTTCAAGAGTTGTAAAGAGTCCCTGAAAACCATACTTGAGTAAAAGTACAGCTATCATATTTTTAAAAATTACTCCATTACAAGTTACAAGTAATCACTTCCAATAATACTTGATTTAGAGTAGAAAAAGTATCTGATTTAAAATTAACTAAAGTATTTTACTTGTACTAAATAGGCTTTACGGAGACCAACACATGTTAAGAACAATAAACTGTATGATTTGTTTTATTTGTTGGTCCCCCTGTGTTCAGTTGGGGGACCAGGCCTGGAGCATACCAAGCCACGAGTTCCGTCTTCCTCAGAGTTCTGTTTGACTGTAACTCAGCCTGGACTCCACCTGCTCTGGGGTGAGCTGGAGCAATCTCTATGGTTGAACCGAGTTGCTTTTGTTACAATCTTGTTCTGGATAGAGTCACTGGCGAAAAGGGGAGGTTGGGTCCACTGGCGAGTTGGAGTCCGGAGTGTTCAGTCAGTTGGAGTGCCCACTAAAATCATAACTATTGAAGATCCTCAGACCAGTTTTAATCCCAATCTTCAATCCGAACGCTTGGCCTATAGTGGGTGTTGATTAGGGGTGTCAAATTAGCGCATTCATCTTGATTAATTAATTGCAAACAAATTACCGCATTACATTATTAAACTGTGTTATTCTTATTTTTAATCTATAACATTGTCGTGTTCTCAAATATAAAAAAAGGTCCAACTGTTTACTTGCATGACTATTTAATTTGAACTCAGCTGAAAACACCTCCCTCATTGCTCCCAGTGAATGTCTTTGTGTCTGTGTGCTGCTGTTTATGCAGCACGTGCTGCGGTGCTGCTGTGACATCGTCAATGTGCGACTTTTTGTTCTTAACAGAACTAACGCAAACAAGCCCCCAACGCCAACACTGTAGCAATTACCTATTATTTAAGGGATAAAGCCTGATGAGTGTTGGTGGGAAGGTAAACTGTGGGATGAAGTTTGTCAACATGTTTTATGATTTTAATAACTTGTTTCTTGTCATTATTTTGTGTTAAATTATACTTTAACTATGACTTTAAATAAAAATATATAAAAACGAGGCTTTTTATGCAATTATTTGGTTAAAAAATTGCCATTAAAAATGGATGAATTAATTATAGGTCACAATTAATTAATCACACAAAAATGTATCGTATGACTGCATTAGTTTTGATATATCCTTGCAACGCTTTCAAATATTATCTCCACTAATCTCCTTTTTCATGATATTGGAAAAAAATATAAGACCCAACAAAACAAAAAATAACACTACAAGGTTTCTGTTTCTGGATTTAAAAAGGGTTTTGCTCATTGAAACATATTATCCTTAACAACTTTCTTAAGTAATAAAACTTTCTACCATATTTTAAATGTTTCTTCTAAAAACAACTACATATATTCATCTTGTAGCAAATAATTTGACCAAGTGTAGTCAAAAACTAATTGTACAACTTTTTTTATCAATGAATGTAACTGTACAAATAAATAGGCTGCTGTTTGTGTATTTGTTCTATCTGCCCAGAATTGTTTGTATCATTACTATTGATAAAGTGTCAAAACAACCATAAATGAATAAAAAATCAATAGACTTTCCAATTTTTAACCTTGAATTTACAAAAACAAAGACCCTTAAATATTCAGTTTTACATGTTTTGCTAATGATTCTGCACGGACTGTTGAACTGTCCAGAGTGCATCCTGCCTTCTACTGACAGGAACTGTGGAAACTGCAACATTTCTATGATTCTAATCACTCTAATAATTGTATGTTTTACCAATGAAGTTGAGTCAGAAAAACAATACGGTGAAACTGAATAAATAAATGGATTTTGTTACACTGAAAGAAAGATAGGTATCTCCATAGCTTTTAAATCAGAAAAGGAAACAAAGAATGGAAGATTCTACTTCTTGGCTTTTGTTCCTTGCAAGGATCACAGATTTACTTGTAATGAAAAAAAGAGTAGATATTAATGAAAAAAGGACATGATGTGAAAATAAAATAGTATCAATGATAACTATTAGCTTATATCATCCATTTCTTTGTTCTTTTTTTTTTTAATCAACCAAGCAATATTCCTGCTTCTTTGTCTCTCGACCATCATGTTAACTCAGGATTCTAGTAAAGTACTGAAGTATTGTTAAATTCTACCGTTTTCTACTGTCACGGATGTGACGTTACTCCCAACCAAGAATTCCAAACATTTTTTTTTTTGTCTGTTCACTGAGTAACTTCCTCTTGAAATACATATAGTGATAGGACTAACTGACACGGTGAGCCATCAACATAAGAATCTTGAAGAATGAAGAATTTCCACCCCTGGAATGCTGCACAACATCCTCCCAAAAGAAGGTTCAGCCAAAGCTGGAAGGGACCATGAACAACAGGGAACACGGTTGTGTTTCTGGACTTTAGATGTTTAAATGTTTTACTGCTGTATTTCATTTTAAAACAAAATGGATTCAGATGTTGAAGTAATGGAACCTTAAAGTACAAACCAGATGAAAATATTTCTCATGTATGTCCAAAACATTAAGTACAATAATGTGAAGAGAAGAGGCATCCATGGATAAAACATGTTCCCTTGTGCCCAAACTGTTCTTGGTTTTAGATATAGTGTTAACAATTGTTAAAATAAATAATATGGGTTTAAATCAGATTGTAAGGAAGAGTCATTCAATTTACTTTATGTCTCTTTATGGAAACAATTTGTATCTACATAGCACATTTATGATACAAGTAGATTTAGAGAGTCAAATGGATATGTGTAGGTCAGTGTAGTGTTGTTTACCTTCTTAAAAAAAAAAGTACTTTTGTGTATGTATATGTTTGTATTTTTTAAAAGTATCATTTTGAAACTGCACACCTCCACTTGCATCAGATTATTGATCAGGAATGTGGGGAGTGTCCTGAAAACAATATAAAGGAAACTTGAAGAGTGAGATTCATCAAAGCTTTCTATCAGGTAAGAAACTCCACACTTTATTGAGCTTATATCTATGTGAGTTTTTAAGCTATTTGGGGGAATTCAAACACACTTAATGAAATATTTCAGTAATTTGTAAACTAACTTGACTCTGTATCTCATTTTGTCACTGACTGTAATTTTTATTTTCAAGGTAAAAATCCTACACGGTTCTCAGAGAAGCAGAAGAGACCAGAAACCAGGATCTACATGAATATAGAGACCAGTGCTGCCCAATGCTGGTTCTTGAGACCTATCACTCAGCATGTTCTCCAGCTTTTCCTTCCTTCATTGCAGCTGGTTAGCTTTCTCAGGTGTCTCCATGTTCTGACTGACTGTGCACGACAGATCCGGGGTATGAACAGCAAGATTTTCATGGAAGTGGTGGCTCTCAAGAACCAGCATCCCGATGAAGACCACTAAAACAGATGGGATTGAGCAGTTGGACCTTCAAAAAAAGAAAAAAAATTCCAGTACCCGTGCATTAAAGAAAGACATTTCTAAACAAAAGGAAAATATGAATTTCATATAGGTAAGAATAATTTCATTTTAAAATGCATAGTCTTTATGTCTTCTATGTACTGTAGCTACTAAGACATGATGGGATTCATTGTTCAGAATCTTTTTACAGTTCTGTTTTTAGTATGGGCGGAGTCTAATGACAAATGCGAAAACAATGTTCGTGAATGCGGAAACAAAGCTTGTAGTCTCGTGTTGATCGAACACACGGAAACGTTGAATATCGAAAGCGAAATCATTGTAAAGCCAAATTAAGCTGCAGACTAATCTAAAGTTTGTTTTGATAAGCCAATAAATCCCTAATGGTAAGAATATTTTCTTTTTTTTAAGTTTTTTTTTTTTTCAAAATATTATTATTACTATTATATTAAAATCTTTGTTTGATTGTTTTTTGTCGCTACGAGTAAAAACATAAACAGTGCTAGCCAAAATGCTAACTTATGACTGTTTGTTTTGGCAGGAAGATTTTTTCTCAATACTTTTTATTTTTTATTTTTTTTATTTTAGCCTCTGGAACCAGTTTTATATTGAGCGTTTGCCGTAAAACTTTTTTATTGTCTTGTTGACCAAGCAAGGACAAGTGTAGAATGCTTAAAGATGATTCAAAAGTGGGACTTTATTAATACAAATAGTTTGAAATGAAGGTTGATTTTGATCTTGTTTTATTTTTTAAAGAAAAGACATGTAGCCTACTTTTAAAAAACATTTTCTTTATAAACCTTTTCTTATATTGGATCTTTATATATATGTGTGTGTGTTTTGGTTTTGACTTTTTCAAGGAATACAAGCATAATTATCATGTTTCACTTCACCTTTTGTTGTCCTAAATTTTTCTGTAAAAAGTGCACTTGAAATAAAATGAATGTATTTAAGTTTGGGCTTTGGTGAAAATACTCTTACACATTTTTACAAACTAATGTAACTTCCTAAACTTTTGCTTTTAACTCTTAGGCTCGAGGACAATTGAACGAGGACAAACCCGTGAGTAAACCTATTTGCATATTTGAAGTGTTAGTGTGTATTTTAAATACATGGATTTATAATAAACACTTTGTTATTGATGTAGAAGGTACCTTAGTTACTTACACAACGCTTACCAAGGGACATTTTCTGAATTTAAAAAAAAAAGAAAACTTTGAAGATACTTCTCTACACCTTGGAGTTTTGAACAAATCAATGTTTACAAACTAACCAAAAATAAAAGTTAGCAAAAATTATTTTTGTGAAAACTGATTTTAAAAATGACACGTTGCACTAGATAGATAGATAGATAGATAGATAGATAGATAAATAGATAGATTCCTTGCTCCGTATGACCTACTGATGTTATTCATTTGCTATTTAAGGTTCAGTGTGAATCTAATCCGACTGGTGTGAATGGAGTGGTGGTTTATGATGATGTGTCGTATCCCATACTCTCTGTAAGTAACTGTTGTATATTTTTACTCTCTGTAACTTGTTCTTGGGTGTTTTTTTTCTTAGTTTGTTCATGGTTTTAACCCTTCATCTTGTAGGTCCAAGCAGCTTGTGTGGTTGACGTTGCTGGAGCGAGGTAAACCCTAACAGTTTTCTTAATGCTATGTTCACACTGGGCATGTGATGTGCGTTCAAGCACTAAAAGCGCGTTATTGGTCACATAATTCTGCCCGGACACAAAACGTAATTGATAATTTCTCCTTCATGATCAATTTTTTAACAGTTGGCATTTCCCTGAATAACAGGGATGTCATCCATACGTTACTACCAAACCCAAGAGTTACACCTGGTTTAGCTTTTAATGCTTGTTCAAAGGTTCGTGTTTAGTATGTAGAGCCCCAAAGCGGTCTTAAAATACACTTAATAATGCCTGAACTTGACAAGTTTGGAGAAAGGAGCCTGAAACACGGATATGTGCACATCTACATGGACTTTCACTTAAAAGTGAATGCCTGAACTTGCATTGTCGAGGGCGTAGTGAACATTAGTTAACTAAAGCTAAACATCATAAACATAGTGTGCTGTATTTAACTTTTTCCATTGAGGTTTTTCATCTGACACAATTTTTTGATTCTGTTTCGATGAAAAATATGACTATGTGACAGAGATCTCCTTGTTTCTTAAAGCACTATTCATGGCCGTCTGTCCTTTCATTTCTTTGGTCTGGTTCAGAATTAGATGCTTTTGTTTCACGTCACAAGAAATTACTCATATGTCAGTTGTTTTCTTTCTGTTGCTTTTATTTACATCTCCATATAGGTTCCTTTTTACATCTAATGGGGACAGTGGATCTAAAGTGCAAATCACATCAACAAATCACTAAACACAAAAACATACAAAAAAGCAAAACAAATAATAATAATAATAATTTAGAAAGCAAGAACCAAAATCTAAAATAAAAAAAATATTTTAAAAAAGCAAAATAATTTCCAGAAATCAAAATAAAATGTTAAAAAATATAACTTTTGAAAGTGAAAAATTATGTACTATGAGACATAATTGACTATTGATTTTTGAAGAAAAGGGACAGCAGAAAGAAGTTTTGCTAGGTAAAAAATTGATTGACCAATCACCAAACTTTTGCAGTGGCTCATCTTCTTTCAATGGCAAATAACTTCCGTTTAAAAAGTCAATCAGTAATGACCCATAGTACTGCCTTTTCTGTTTTGTTTATTTGTCTGATTTTTTTAACAATTTTCTTTTTGATTTCTTGAAATTACTTTACATTTTGGTTTCTTTAATTTTGTTTTGATTTCTAAAAAGTTGTTTTGAATTGTTGGTTTTCATTTTTTTGTTGTTATGATCTTTGATAATGTTTTTGCGTTTAGAAATTTGTGGTCATCCATACAAATGAGTTTCCTAAAGTTCCTTGACTTCAAATCTGTCCTCTTTAATAATTCAAGCTGAATTTTCCTGTTTTCTCTGTCAATAGCAGATGGATCGCAGATGGAGGGAGGATAGACAATGTCGGCTTAGTCCTTCAAATGCTACTGCTGCTGATGATCTGCACAACCCTGAACTCCTGACAGCTGCAGGAGCAAGCATCACTTCTTAACTCATTTTTCTTTTCTCCTTTGCTCACTTTTGTTTTTGCCCTCCAAAAGAAAACAAATCATTTCATAAATCGCACAAAATTGGTCACTGTGAATTTCAGATCATAACCTTAATACTGACCTGGAAATAATAAATATTCTTTTCTGTTGTGACTCCTGTACATTTGTTCTACCTCAAAAATATTTTGGGCTAAGAATTTATTGAGCTATGGGAGCTTGACCGCTAAAAAAAAAATCAGAGTTTAGGATTAGATTTCACACCGGAGAAAACCACCAGGTGTCTTTGTTCTGGACAACCTACTATTTGCGGTATCCTAGAGTAGTAATTACACACCAGAGCCTTCCTGATGATACTGATTCTGTCAAGAGAGAAGAGCTCCAGTATTATTATCCGCACACTGAACACTGACAGGTAAGACTGCTCGGGACTGAACTTGGAACAGTCCAACCAAGTGGCACTGAAAATGACAGGAATATTTTATTATATGTAGATGAGATCTGAAACATGGATGTGAAGTTATTATACAGGAAACTAAATAAAAAATGTGACATTTGTGTATTGTTCCTGAAAAACATGAATGTTAATATCATTTTTTTTATACAGGTGTATTTTGGACTTAAACATTGCACCTGATGTTTTTGAGGCGGCTCCTCGCAACACTACGGTATAAAACCATTCACCTACGTCTGTATACTTTAATAACCCCAGCGGGATTCCAGAAAATCCTCCAACGCGCTCCTGGCAGCCCAGGAGAACATCTTCTTCCTTTGGTGGGTGGAGAGGATAGAGCCAAGCAGGGTTCTCCTTTTTCCTTCCTACTCTTTGTTTTCTGTTAGGTTACTATCTTATAATATTGGTGAGGCATATACCCCCATTTTCCTTTAGTAAATATTTTATCAGTTGAAGCTTTTTAAAATAAGATTTTTTTGTTTGTTTGGAGTTTTTGGTCTTTTTGCGTCTAAGGAATAAACACTTGTGCTTTGTGGTTTCCACGTGTGGGTGTGTGTTGAGTAATGCTAATTAAGTGAACCATAACGCCACCACTACCATCAATTAGGGCTTGGTTTTTCAGTGAGATGTAGAATTAGATTTGCAATTAGGCTGTTGTGGTTCTGTAATGCATTTATTCATTTTGACAGCTTCAGGTTGGGAGCACAGGGCCAAGGAAGACAGGAATAGATGTTGAATCAGTGCACAGACAATCGGTTTGGAAAAAATAAAGCAGAAACAATGCAGCTTTTTAAAAATAAAAAAAAAAAAAAACAGAATAAGGCATTGTGTTTAGAAGTTACAGTGCTGATTTTCTTTGTCGGTAAGTTCAGTCTACAAATGTTATAATGCCAGGTTTTATAATCTGAGATATGAATGTTTGAGTTCTGTAACAGACTGGCGAACTGTCCAGTGTGGACCCGGCCTTTACCCAGGAGTTAGGCTCCAGCAACCCCGTGACCCCGAAAGGGACAAAAACAGGTTTAGAAAATGGGTATACATGCTTGACATTTGCAATTATTTTAAAATATTTGAAATAACTTTCTGTTTAATAGGTGTTATGTTTCTTCAAGTATTAAGGCCACCATAAAATAAAAAAATAGAATGATTTTAAGTGAATAAAGTTCTAAAATTATTAGAAAAACCTTGAATTTTATGAGAATAAGTTCAGATAAGTCATAAGGAAAAAGTTATAATTTTATGAGAATATAGTAATTAATTTATGCGTAAAAAAATTGGATTTCATGATGATACATTTGTAAAATTATGGGAAAAAAGGCATCATTTTATAAGGATACACTGATAAACTTATGAGAAAAAAGTTATAGTTTTGTTTGAATGAAGTTGTAAATTTAGAGGAGAAATATTGTAATTGTACGATAATAAAGTCATAAAATGATGAGAAAAAAATGGATTTCACGAGAAATAAAAATGTAAGATTACGAGAAAAAAGTTGTCATTTTATGAGAATAAAGTTGTAATTTTACAAAAATGAAGTTATTAAAGTATGAGAAAAGAATAAAGTCATGTAAATTTTTGTGAAAAAAATGTTGGATTTCACAAGAATAATGTTGTAAATTTATGAGAAAGTCATAATTCCATGAGAATAAAACTATACATTTATGAGAAAAAATATTGTTAAATGTGTAAGCCTTGTTCTACATTACATGCTGACTAAAACCACCAATGCAACCATTTATATTTTGTTTGTTTTGTTACTCATAGGTATCTATGGGCCTTAAAGCATTCAGACTTCTGCAACTTTACTGTCAAAGACACAAACAGCGTACCTGATGGGAATCCACTACTTGTGGGTCAAAAATCTTCTTTTGAAAGGCTCCAGTTTCTTGAAAATTCTTTTCCACATCCTTATGCTTGTAATCAAACACTGTTGACTCACTAAAACACGAAATATGTTTTATTTGTGGAACCAATGCAGAGTGAAGGACAATGTGGTCTGCCTCTCTTATTCTTAAACATGATGTTGGTGCTTTTTAGTTCTGTAACCCTTCCGCTATCTTTGGAGTCCAGTTGACTCCAACCATATATTGATGTATGATTCCTTCCATGACAAAGGTGGACAGGATTTTATGTCTGCCATGGAGATTATTGAAACTCAAAAATCAAAGATAAAAAAAAGTTCAGCGCACTGTCTTGTGGGGTCCAAATGACCCCACTTTTAATGTAAGCAAGGAGAGCGGAAGAGTGAACAGACTAGCACTTCATACATTTATAACTTTAATCTCATAAGTTCTCAACTTATCTAATTATAACTTTATTATTGTAAAATATTGACTCATTTACTTTAATTCTACAAGTTTATTTTCATAAAATTAAATTTTTTTTCTCATAATTCTACAATGTTATTCTCGTTAATTATGATTTTTTTTTTTCCTAAAACATTTGCAACTTTTATTCTTGCAAAATTACAACTTTTCTTTTCATAATTTTACAACTTTATCCTGAACATTTTTATGGTGGTCCTAATACTCTGTTGTATGTTTCAGTGGATGTAAACTTACATTTTTTCTATTTAAAAGTCTTTGTTTTGTTAAAAGGTATGATTTTTATCCAGCTGTTTTTTTCTTTTTGTTGATGACTAGAACCAACAAAATTTGGAAAAAGTTAAATTATTTTATCAGTCTAAAAAGGTTGATATAAAGTAGTTAATGGTATTTACTATTTGTCTTGATCTTTGTTGCAAAATCTTATTTCTCAAGCTCATTCATAAATATTCTTAGCTAAGAGATTTTGTTTTTTTACTCTACTATGGAGACTTACAGTGCATACTATAGTATGACATAGTATACAGTGGTGATTTGTTTATCACAGAACTTACATTCTAAAAGCAACTCAGTTAGGGAAATCTGCGTAGTTCTCATTTTTATTTTTTATGTATGTTTAACCCCTCAGCTGCTTTCCCTCCTTAACTACTCCCCCATTTTTTAAATATTTTCTTTTCTTTTTGTCATGTCTTTTTTTGTCATGGTGGATTGGTCTTTTCCCCCTCCTTGCACATATTTTTAAACTAACAACATCCACATGTATATAAAATTCGACTTTCATTTATTGGGTTCAAGTATATACTTAAACTTTTTCCTTTTATGTGTTCATTCATTCATTCATTGTTTCTTTTTTACTACAACTGACAGGGAAAAACATTGTTGTAGATGGATTTTCCCGAGCCTTTTTTTTAGTTTTTTCAGAATATAAAAGCAACACTCAGCAACCCTAGATTAATAGATTTCATTTTTTAATGAGATAAATGCTGGAATCTGAAAAAGTGCATTTTTGGTAAAGGTCTCCATTTTTAGAAAACAATTCCAGAAATGCAGCACACTAGTGTAATTTTCTCAAATTAAACACTAACCTGAAGTCAAAATATGTCTTAGTGTGATAAAAGGATATAGAGGTTAGGACTGCAAGGGTTGATGCTTGGAGGAAAACCAAAGAGGAGGTTCATGGGTGATGTGCAGGACGACATGAGGTTAGTGGTGAGAGTGAGGAGGATGCAGAGGATTGGGTTAGATGGAGGTGGGTGTTTTGCTGTAGGCCCCCCAAAGGGAGCAGAAGGCAAAGAGGATGAATCTATAAACGGTCCAGGTTAATAATAAACATACCAATGTGGAGAGGAGCTTGGTTTGTCATGATCTAGTGCTTATGTTTTGTCATGTTCTGTTTTTTCCCTGTCAGTTTCACCGTGTTCAGGTTAACCATCCACAGCTGTCTTCATTTAGTTAATCAACCTCAGTGTATTTAAGTGTCTGGTTTTCAGTTTCTCATTGTCAGGTCATCTGCTCATTTATGTTCTGTCATGTCACTGGTTTGGTTTCCTGGTTTTGTCAAGTTTAAGTTATTTTAGTAAACGTTTAGGTTTCTGCCACCAAGTCTGGTCTCCTGCATTTGGGTCCTCCACCACCATCCCTGACAGTATGACCTGACCACCTTGGGCCCAGCAGGAGAACCCTGTCCATGCCATGCCACACCACGCCATGCCAGATGGGGTTCCTGTAGCCGTCTTCATGTCACGTCATGCCATGCCCACTCATTCCGTTCCTGAGGGGGGACTGTTGGGGCCATCCGTTCCTGTTCCTGTGGAGGGTCGCCGGGGCCGCTCCTCTTCATGTTTCTGTTCCTGAGGAGGGTCACTGGGACCGCTCCTTCCTGCCTGTCCCTGAGGATGGTCGCCGCTCGTCCCCCTGGTCTGTTTCTGGCTCTGGAGGAGGGTTGCTGGGACTGCTCCCCTTCATGTTTCCTGTCCCTGGGGAGAGTCACCAGGACCGCTCCTCTCTTCTGTTCCTGGAGGGGTTTCATTACCCCTCATGTCCGTCTGGCTGCAGGATCCCTGTTTTTCGGACTTGTGTTTTAGTTCCAGGTCCCCTCCTCACAGGTGTTAGGGCATCTGGGATCTGCCCTTTTGGGGAGGGGTACTGTCATGATCTAGTGCTTATGTTTTGTCATGTTCTGTTTTTTCCCTGTCAGTTTCACCGTGTTCAGGTTAACCATCCACAGCTGTCTTCATTTAGTTAATCAACCTCAGTGTATTTAAGTGTCTGGTTTTCAGTTTCTCATTGTCAGGTCATCTGCTCATTTATGTTCTGTCATGTCACTGGTTTGGTTTCCTGGTTTTGTCAAGTTTAAGTTATTTTAGTAAACTTTTAGGTTTCTGCCACCAAGTCTGGTCTCCTGCATTTGGGTCCTCCACCACCATCCCTGACATGGTTTGTCTAATGCTATGTACACACCAGGAATGTGTCGTACGTTAGAGGACCCACTTAACAAACTCAGTTCTTTGAACTCACTTTTAGCATATAATGTTCACACTGGACTATCGCTCCCCCATATAAGCACATGACTACAGTTTAAGAAGCCCTTCCGCTATCTTTGGGGTCCTGATGACCCCACTTTTAATGTAAACAAGCCAAGGAGAGCGGAAGGGGTTTATGAGAGACAAGCAATGCAAGTCTTGCGAATCTTCCTTTTTTCTTTTAACAGTTCCATAATAATACAGTATTTGAAAGATATGTTATATTGTTTCTTTTATGATTTATCTAAACGGGCTGCACTGTGGAGCAAGTGGTTACCCTTTTGTCTCATTGCAAGAAGGCCAGCTGGGACCTTTTCTGTGTGGAGTTAGCATGTTATCCCCATACAAACGTGGGTTTTCTCAGGGCACTTCATCTCGCTGTCTGAAAACACGTTTTGTAGGATAACTGTAGGATTACTCTAAATTGTCCCTATATGTGACTGTAAGTGTGCATGGGTGTGTCACTGTGTCCCTGTGACATGCTGTGTGCCGGTCCAGGGTGTAATCTGCCCAACAGTAACCAGGTTAGGCCCTGGCAACCCTGTGACCCCACAAGGGATACAGTGAGTTAAGAAAATAGATGGATTGATTTACAAATGGTTGGCACTTCTGTGAATTAAAGGGGACACCATCCTTTACATACATCTTTACCAAATCCGAGTCAATTGGTTTAACTTTCAGCGTGTGTTCAATGGCTGCGTGTTTTGTACGTAGAGCCTGAAAATATAGGCTTAAAGAGTTGCAACACGTAAGCCTGAGTGTTTATGAACACAAAAGCCCGAAGCACATGTGCACGTTTATATCAACTTCTCATAGAAAAAAGGTTTCTTGAACACTATAGAAACATAAAATTTGGGGACAGTTTTTGAAAATGTACCTAAAATAGAGGAAATATATTTCATCCATGCAATGGTACAAACATTATTGCAGCAAAAAGAGCTTCATGAACCCCAAAGAAATATGGACTGCTGGTCTGAGCTAAACTGTAAGTACATGTACTTGGACAATTCTTTTTCTTTCTTTTTTAATTAAAAACTGGTTCATGTCACAAGAAGTATCTTTAACATTTCCAAGTGAGCAACAGTTGAAATTAAGCAATTACAGGGGGGTTACGTTACTTACAATTAAATGGCAAGAAACAGAGGACGGGTGATTTTGTATTTAAGCTAAAAGTTGAATAGAGGAATATTTCTAGTATCAAAAATGGAAACACGATGGAAATCAGTTTTCTAGAGCAGGGTTTAAGTAAGAACTTTTTACATAGAGATGCATTCTGGACCAGTAATCTCTAGTCCTGGTTTCTAGTATGCACCAGTTAGAATGTTGTGACCACCAAATAGTTTCAGGTGTGCATGGTATTATTTCAAGTGCATAGCAGATTGCTTTTTGTCCACACCAGAAACGATGTGCACTAACTGATGTCCACACCAGATAGTGAGTATGTACTGGTAACTGGTGCGCACCACAAACCAGTACTACTTTTTTTTTCTTTTTTTCTTTTTAATTCCTTTAAGGGGCATAAGATATAGATATTTTTTTTTTCTCTTTGAGTCTGTGACATCGTTTTTGGTTCACACCAGTTAGTATCTGGGGAGCACCAGAAACCAGTACAATTTTCATAGGAGGCAATTTTTTGGTGTCAGTGGTAGATTGTGCCTGGTCCCCAGTTAGTATGTGGTGCAACTAGATGGTGTGCACCAGATAGTAGCCGGTGCACACCGAGAACCAGTACTTTTTTAACTTTTATGTTCTCTTAGGGGCTTCGTAGGATATAAAGTGTTTTTTTTTTCTTTTTAGTCAGTGACAGATCAATTTGGTGCACACCAGTTAGTTTCTGGCGCGCACCAGATAGTCTGGTGCGCACCAGAAACCAGTATTAATATTTTTCTTTGCATCCATATCCCTTTAGGGTCACCATAGAATAGAAAGATTTTTTTCTATTCCATATTACCAGACTGCTGGTAACGCCTATTAGTAGTGTGCACCACTTAGTATCTGGTGTGCACAAGATCATTTCTGACACTGATGATAAAAAAGTATTTTTTTTTATTATTATATCTAAGTCATTTTAAATGTATCTACACATGTTTATTTTTTGTGTCAGTTAACACTTCTTAACATTAGGGTAAAACCCGCCTTTAGTGATCATTTGAGGACCTTCAACAGAGGTGGGACTCTATTTAGTTACTAAATGTTAGTACAGTATATTCAGGTTGGCTTCAAATTCCAGAACCAAATGGGTCAACAGTGCGTACCATTGAAATTTTAGCAATCATCATTCAAATGCCATTAGGTAAAACATTTTTCAATAGTGATAATATTAAACGTTCCAACCACAACTGCACAATATTATCATTTCATGTGATTTTGTTAAATAGCCACTCCTGTATCTGTCTGAGTAACTTTTGACCTCGAGTAAGTTTTAACCAGAAGTTTCATTAAATGCTTCAGCAAAGAACCATTGACTCTTCTACCTGAAAGGCGACCAGTCTCCTGTTAAAAATGAGCTTTTAACCTCAGCAAAAAGTGGCTGCTGAAAGTAAAGCAAGTTTAATAACGGGAAACTGTCAAACACAACTAAAGAGAAATCACACTCCTTTTTTTTCAGTGAACCAAAGCTGCCTGCTTTGATAAAAAGGAAACTAAACATTAAAAAAAGATAAGGAAAAAAGTGCCACAATAAGATTTAACAGCTTTTGATTTTGGCTGGGGGACTTTTTTTCTCCAAAGAGATAGTGAATGATGAAAACACTGCTTTTCTGCAGCTACATCTAAGGTCCACGGGCACCTCTGCAGTTACATTAAAACACATCATCTTTTTTAGAGATTTCCATCAAAAATATTTTAATAAGAATTCTTGAAACCAAAAAAAGTTAAAATTGTTCCTTAAAAACGAGTGTGCTTGAAAGGACGAGAATGTTTTAATTTTAGATATTGAATTGAATGTATTTATTTCTCAGGGAAATAAAAAGATTTACACACCACGAGGCACAATTAGCCCAGCAGCTATATTTTGTTGTCCCCGGAAAGATGTTAAAACTGTCTGCCTAAAAGGCTAAAAACAGATTTTAAGAACACATTTAAAGAATTAAAAATAAAAGAATACAATTAAAATAGAATTATAAGGGAATCAATTAAAATACCTATTGATAAAAATAAATGCATTGCAAAACATTAAAATTATTATAAAATACATAATGGCAGAAGGAATTTCTTTTTGTAACTTTCTGTTTATTAAAAAAAAAATGGTCGATGTTTGCAGTTGTTTCTCATATTTCAGGTAAGCTGTCAAAATCACAACCAAATGCAGGTTGTTGGACTAAAAACTGCAAACCGCTAATTAAAGAAAATTGTCTTCTACAGGAATGCTAACGGTAAATAAAGTATATTTACATCGATCAACTGTGAAACACTCAAAATAGATATTTTCGTGTATGGTGGTCCCTAGTTTATCAGGATAATTGCTTTCTAAAATTAACCTACAATAGACGAAACTCGTGAAATAACCGGGTTTATTGATTTATTTTTTAAATGAATGTAGACGTTTTTAAGGCTATAAAACCCCTTAATACACTTTACTCAGACATTAACATTTTTACACTTTTCTCTCATTTAAAACACTCAAATTTCAAACCTTCTTGGGAAAAGAAGTCCAGTATTATAGAATGAACACAGATCTGATCAAATGTTATCACATTATAGCGAGGGATCATTGTGTAGGGAATTCTGACTTTTGAATACAAGTGAATATTCCCATTTCGATGGTGCATGCTTTTACAGAACTTTATTGCCTTCTTAAAAGTGATTTCAAGTCAAAGTCCCATTCAACACTCTCCATTACCAAGCAATAGCTGCTTTCCATTACATATTTGGGCAAAACTTTATCAAAATTCTAGGGAATTTTGAAAAAATAGCTTTGAAATGACACAGTTTCCATTAAATCATAATTTTGCAATAAAGCACAAACCAACTCACGCAATAAGTCATTAAAACACGACGATGAATGAGAACAAGTATTTTTTTATTTGATTCACTATTAGGGAGCATTTGGGTGACATCACAGCACTGTCTAGGGCGCACGTGCAGTGCAGCGTGACTCAAAAGTGTGAGAAGCTTGATCAGCAGTTGTTTAAAAAAAGGAATTCTAACAAGTAAGCATCTGGACCTTTTTTTTCTGTCTGAAAACACCACAAGATCCATTCAAGTTTCTGTCACGGCTCTCGCACATATGAGACTTAAGGCTCTGTCAGAGGATGCTGCTGTAGGGGTTGATTGAGAACACCTGTGGGGAGGCGTGGCTACTGCAGTGAGAGGGTTTTTATTTGCAACTAAAGGCCTTCACAGCAGTAGAGAAGAAGGGAAGAAAAAGGGGGTGGAAGGGGACGGAGAGTCGGAGCGGAGGCGCTCAGACGCCGCAAGGCGGAGGACGAGAGGGCCGCCTACCGGAGTGCTACGCACGGAAGACGGAAGGGACCGCCGCCGACGCCCTGCTCAGAAGGATCACCTGCCGACGCTGCATATTCGGAACAGCTCCACTTGCTCGCTCCTGGTTCTCTCAGGCACAGGAGGACTTTGGCGTCACCTCCTAAGAGCTAAGTTGACCCCACCAGCTGATTAGTTTGTTTTGAACTGTATTTTCTTTAAAGAGTTTGATTTTGTTTTGCTTTGGGGTTTGTTACACGTACTTTTCTTTGTTATGCATGCTTTAGTTGTTTAGACGTTTTTCTTTGCTGGTGGTGTAGCAAGGTGGAGAGAGGGAACCTTGTGACCCATAAGAGTGGAGTGAACGTCGTGATTTCGCCCAAAAAGAAAAAAATAACTCTTTTCTCCTTTCTTTTAGTTTGGAGGTTTTATGGACTGGAGCTTACGCCTATTTTATCGTTGTAGCTTTTTATACTTTTTTTTAACACTTTTTAGCTTTTATGGACATTTATGTTTTATTAAACCAAGTCTTTGAAACGTGTCTCTGGCTTGCTGCATTATTGGGTGCCCGGTCGTCTCCCCAGCGGATCTCCAAAGTGACCCCCTCCCTTACACCTACGTGACAGCTCCAAGCTGCAAAAGTGTTGCTGCAGTTGAAACAATGAGGAGGAGCTGCGCAATTCCGTATGACCCGCAATTTACAAAGAGCTGTGATGCTGTGGGACCTCTCGATGCGTCTGCTGTGCAGCGCTCAGGACAGACACTTCATACCATAGAGCGCATTTATTTCGAAAAAAGTGTTTCCATTACAGTTTTGCGAAAAATGTCCATTTTGGTACGCTCCAAATACTACCTCCTCCAAGCGCAAAAACTTTTTTTTCGGAAAATGACAGTTTTTTCGAAATTGTGTTGATTCCATTAAGATAATTTATTATCGAAATTCCAATTTGCGAAATTTCAGAGTTAATGGAAACACAACTAGTGGCGCCAATCTATAATCACCAGGAGCAATGTGGTGCAGGGTGGGAACCAAACCTGTGGTCTTCTGATCAGAGATCACAGCTCTGCACTGGCAAACATCAAAGTGCAGGAATTGCTTTATGTTTTAGAGGCCTTTGTAAGAAATTATGTTTGTGTTAATTGTTATCCTATGTCAAAATAAGGGGACTGTACAGTTTGTTTTCTCCCTTGTGTCTCCTGGTGTCCAAAAAAATGTTGGTCATTCTGCAAAGAGCGAGAAAAAACGTACAATTTTTCTCAGTTATTGTGTCCAAGGTTACTTACATGCCACACACAGATGAGGATTCAGGGTGGCAGATTGCTAAACTTCTGATTTACGTTCAGATATTTTTGCTTTTTCTTTTTTGTGCGTAGAGCCTGAAAACATACCTAAAAACTTGCATAGTGACGGATAATTACAAGAGTTTTGAATGCAGAAACCTGAAACACCCAGAAGCCCATTGTGGACGTTTTGTTGGATTTTATTTTTTACACTTTGTTCATTAGGTTTCAACTATTTTAATTTATTTATTAAAATGTTTTATTGTTTCTGTCCTCCAGCAACTATACTTCACAAGAAAACATAAAAAACTCCAGCCCACTAAAACAAAAATGAAAAATCCTCTCTTAACCCCCAATATAAAATGTATGTTCCTCCTGGTACAATATATCAATATATAATAATAGACCAATTTGTCTTTAAAGGCATATTATGTAAGAAATACTACAGACCAAGTTGACTACAGAATACATTTCTGATGGTTTTTCTATTACATTGATGCCACCATTAGTTATTTTTTGGGGTTAAGGTAATCATGAAAAGTAAAAAGAAGGTTCAAAACTTGAACACAAGTGAAAAAAACAACTTTGCATCTGACATGATCAAAAACTACTGCAGGGTTGACACGTCAACAATAACCAATTTCTGATGTAAAATCCCATCATCCTCTGCTCCACATTCTAAAACAGCTAGCTCAACTGTGTCCAAATAACCTACAAAACGGAAGCACCCCTCCTATTAGAAGGGAAAGATGAAAAAGTGACGAGATGCACTATTTACCGCCAAAGGGCATGGACCGTCTATTGGCTCTAACTTAATTATCTGTATTTCTGTCATCACTTATTTCCCACAGTGTCTTTCTATTGTTGAATCTGACAAGATAACAACATTTCTGGGTTATAAATATCTGGATTTTTAAAAGAATATATATTTTAGACTTTGATGACAGAGGAATGAAAGTCTGGCTTTATATATTGTCTGAAGAGATGAGAGTGGAGACTCCATGAGATCCACACTGCTGTCTCTCATCATCAATGTCAAGATGACCTGCCACCAAATGAAACCAGGTTTGGAGACAATCCAGAGACTTTGCAAAGACTCTTCCCTTCTTGTATTTGTGCCACATGTAGTAAACAACCTTCTGACTGATTTAGACAACTTTGGGAACACAGATCTATTGTTGCTACGCCAAGCACTTTTCAAGAAATATCTCACTCATTAATGCATGACTTGACAATTAAAAGAGGTCTGTTTTATGTTCAAAAACTATCAGACTGGCCGGGTGCACCGGGTGCGTATCCATTTACAGAGAGGGGATAACGCAGACCATCCATTATTCAGAGAGCCAATACGGGGAAATCGATGGTTTAGCATATTAACTTCGGGATAAAAGGGATATGGGCACCCATAAAAACTCAGATTAAAACTTTCAAAAGTACTTTGTGGTTTAGGTTTGTTTTGGGTGACAGTAAAATAAAATGAAGTGCAGTGCTGACAGTGCTGGGAGTCAAATTAAAATGTTCGTTACGCTGTCTCTAAATCTTTACTCAGCTGGGAGCTACATCTGTCACGGTGGCTAATGCTTCTGTACATCTCACACAAACACACACACACGGTAAGTGCTACAATACACATGAATCATGTTGTTAGGAGTGACAAATCTTAGTATTTTGTGTTTCTTGATCAAATGTCTAGTCTACCAGAGTTACACTTGTACAGTTCATCAGTGCCCAAAGGGGAGGTTCTTTATTCAACTGGTTAGGCAAACGTAGGAACTCCATCTTTATTTACTTCACTGTTAAGTCACCTATTGTTGAATCTTTCCTCCTTTCTATGAATATTACAATTGTGTAAGAGCTTCATCACAATAGGTGAATATAACAGGTGTGATAGCGTTGCATATTATTGTCATCATCGCTGGCTTTTTTCCTAATGTTGTGTAATCTCTAGGGGTGGGCGTATAAATCTGAGTATCAATAGCTTTTGCACTAGTTATTCTTATTTTCTTATTATTGTGTTATGTCATTAAAGATAAATATCATCCGACTCATTCTTGTCTAGTCGCTAGGTCACATGTCAAAAATTCATAAAACAAAGAAAAAAAATTAATCCGCTGCACTGGCCACTAAATGGAAACTCTCAAGCTAACAAAGTTAACAAAAACAAACATATTTGGAAAGTTTCTCTAATGCTGGAAAGAGCCGGTGAGGAAACAGAAAGTTGAATTTAACAGACAAAAACCAGAAATCTTTACTTCAAATAAAGATTTGTTGCAACACTTGTGCCCACCCACCATAATAATAATGCATAATATTCAGTAACCGGGTGGCTAAAGTTGTGAGAATGCTGCTAATACAGTTTATTAAAGGGAGGATTCACGTTCATTATTATTATTTTAGAAAATATCAGTTTTAGTGAGCTTGTTTTGTATTTATCCATTACAACTTAAACATTAGAAGAGATTGAAGTTGGCTTGGATTTTTTATCCTCCACTTTGACAATAATGGGTATAAGAAAGATATCATATTTTAATGGTTCCTTCACAAAAACTAGTGTACAAATAAAGTCCAATCCAGCTGTAGATATTTTATAAAAAAATTAAGATAATTTCATCATAAAAAGGTTAAGTAAAACAAGAAACTACCCCACCCCACCCCCCACCCCACCCCAGCCTCGTGTGGGCCGTTCCGATTAAAATATTTTCTACATTACAGTGATCCGTGGCCTAAAAAAGGTTGGAAACCGGTGATTTAGCAAATGTTTTCTTCAGCCTGACGTGTGAGGAGATTGTGATCCCTTATCTTTATACATATTGTAATGCTATGTACATGTAATGCCTTTTACGTGATCTAACTAAGATGAAGCAAACTCTGATCAAAGCGAGTGCCTTGCTATGACTTTTTGAAGGACACGTTCAGTCATCGTATCTTTCCAATGAGCGACAGGATGACCTTGTTCGGCCGCGAGACAGGAGCAGGGAGGAGAGAACAGACATCATTGATTGAACTCCACATCTAGAGAGACGGACACAATATGGGCCACACCTCCATGACCATATAAAGCCATAAAGTGATCAGTAACAGTTTGTTGTGATCAGTTTCTTGCTTTGAAGACGGGTGCTCAGGTTAGACGTTACTGCTGAGTTGACCACTCTGCATTTTCTACAGGTTGATAAAGTATTGGAAAAAAGGAAAAAGAGGGAAAAAAATCAAAAATTCTTTAACAAGGAGTTGGATCGTGTAAACCAAAAGTCTAATCCTCCTGTATTGTAAACGGAAAGCCATTTGCCTCGAAAGGGGAGATATTTCCAGTAAAATTACATTTCTTGCAGAGCTCCTTCACAGGAAAAGTAATAACATTTTGAACATAGTTATTCAAAAATTGAAGTTCTGATCTCTCACTCAAGCAGAGATGCTTGTGAGACTGTTATGTTTGTCATGGAGAGAAAATTGGAGCTTTGTGTCATCAGCAAAAACATGGTAAAACCATTTAAAGATGAGGTACGTGATTAAAAAAAAAAAAAAAAAACGGGTGTGAGAACAGAACCCTGTGGAACACACCAGTGAAGAGACACTTCCAATAAAACAATACAAGACACATTTAATGGAGTTGAAAGTGCCTGATCCCAAAGTTAACAAGATTTTGGAAGGAGGATTTCATTATGTAGGATGTTGAAACTGTGGAAAGATTGAGTGGGATTAAGACAGGATTGTCCTGCAGCCTCGGCCGAGCAAACAGATTCGACAACAGAGTGGAATGGCGTTTCTGGGGAATGGTTACTGCATCTGTAATTGTAACTCTAATATAATACACAATAAATGAAATTATAATAGCAAAATCCCGTTATTTTGATTAACTAAAGCAGTTTTAATCACTTAAGTCTTGTGTTATTGTTTGTGTGTGTGTTATTGGAGTGTCAGCTGCATTAATGATGATTGGCTCAAGCGGACTTTAAGCCAGATTGGCAGATTTATATGGCGTTTTCTTTTGAGATTCTTATTTTTGGGCATGAATACTTAAATATTGGACCTAGACAGTGAGTTGATTTTTTTTCTGGTTTTGAGATACAGTAAAATCTAAGAATGAGGAAAATGTAAGTTATATTCAAGAACTATGTGCTCCTCAATGTGAATTGTATATAGATCCAATTTGACTAAGCTCATCTCATCATAATCGTTTGGCTAGGCTGAGCTGTGTTGATTGATTGAAAACCATTTTGAACAAATAAAACATGCAGGGTCAAAAAGTCCAAGCTTTCTTTCATGGGGCACCACCAAATATAAAAAGTGAGCAAAATAAAAATAAATAAAAAGTTTTTCAGATTTACTTACCTTTAAACATTTACATAATTTTATTACCTTTATACCACTTTTTAATATATGTAAATGCGCTAAATGTGTCATTTAAAACATGCAAATTTTAAAAATAAATATTTAAAAAAAAATGTAAACAAGAAATCAATACATATGCAAAACCTAGCCTAAAGCCAGCCTACATA
Source organism: Oryzias javanicus (assembly GCA_003999625.1). Lineage (NCBI taxonomy): Eukaryota > Metazoa > Chordata > Actinopteri > Beloniformes > Adrianichthyidae > Oryzias > Oryzias javanicus. The sequence continues at coordinate 22,098,232 of CM012453.1, forward strand.
AGCTTGTCTTCTGCCCACTCCCTTTCCAAAACGGCTTTGTTAGAAAATATATTGTCATCATATTTTGTTATTATTTTGTTTAAGATCCCACGCCAATTTATATTTTTTTCTAATGTAAAATAGTTCCCAATGGTCTTTTGATAATGAATATGCCGTTGTTAGTCATAATCAAAAAGCCTGTGTAGCTTTTTTAAGACATATTTTCTGCAGAGCAGCTAATTGAAAATTTGCCTCTGAGTTGTGGGAAGGACTGTTGGTGCAGAAGTTTGTCCCAGATAATTTCCCAGCATTCTTTTTTTTCAGCACCCTTTCCTGCTACCTTAGAACCCCTCACAACCCCAAGCTAATATTACCATGACAAAAAAAAAAAAAAAAAAAAAAAACAATACTATGCCAGGCGACAGCTCAGATGAGGAAAATGAATTAGTACATGGATCTATTTGTCTGCAAGTGGATACTTCAGAATTTGATCTTTAAATTCTTTTTTAAATGTCCTTCATCATTAGCAAAATGCCACAAAAATGTAAAAACACAGATTTCATTGGAGATTGGAGTGGGTCTTTCAGCTCTTTTGTTAAGATTTTTTACTTTTATCATTTGAGTGTTGGAAATAAATCAATAAAAAAGACCAAAAAAAAAACAAATGTGAAAGGTTGAACATAACTGCTAAACATATATATACTGTATATTGAAAAAAATATTTCATTTTTCTACTCATGTTGTTGTTGTCTTTTAAGAGACTTAGCAGACTGATTCTCGTTAACGCTCTCTCTAGATAAATTTTATAACGTGAGTGCTGGTAACCATTTGATAACAACTTTAAATTCCGTTCACTTATAATTTTAATTTAACAAGAATATTTCACAAAACAGTTAAATTTACCATTTAACACTGAAGCTTTAACTCCAGTGTTTACATTCTTTCGACTGCAGTAAGTCCTCAACCGTTAACGCAATTAATCTGATTCCAGTGGATTGTGAAGAAAAGCAGCTCTACATTGTTATACACTTTTTATTAGTAAAGTGTTAGATATTGATACTATCCATACAACACTAAATGTATGGAAAGCAAAAACAGAAAGCTGGTAAAAAAAAACAAAAAACAGTTTTTTTTTTAAGTATTTTTTTTAAATCTGCAAATAAGCTAAAAATGTCATGTCGTCCAGAAAAGGCGCAGGTGGTTCTAATTTTCGCAGTTTCTCTCTAGACTATTTTTCTTGCCAGTTAGTAAATGAATTGTTGTTGCACATTCAGTCACATCAGCAGTTGCCATTGTTATATTCTCACCAGTCGTAGTAACATAATTCCCAGTTTTCTCTAATAATGAATCACAAACTTCCCCATATCCACCATATTCCTTGCCGGTTCCTTGTAAGTTTTCCATCATTTTTTTTTTCTTTTAACCTTTTAACTTTCCTTTGTATCTAGTACTTATTACATTTTTTAAATATGCTAACTAAAACTAGAAAAGCCTCATCCTCTCTGTAAAGAGCTAACAAAAACAAAAAGCAGACAGCAAATCTGTACATGAAAACATCAAAACAAGATGGCTCTACAAAGACCTACCTTCAGGAAGTTATCACCACACGCTCTCTTTCCACAAAAGCCATCTTCTTCCATAAATGTTTGCCTCCTTTCTCAAACAGAATTGGAAAGTTTTAACAACAAAGCAGGCGTAACAGATGCAATCATTTTGTTGTTGCAAGCAAGAGTGCAGTTTTCATCATAACCAAGTACTCAGCAGGGAGCAAATTAAGCCACAGCCAGACAGTCTTTTATGTCCAACTTGCCTCACGCTGGCGCTCAGCTGCCGCCTGCAGAAACCTGAGTCGCTTATTGCAAGAATAAAAAACCAGAGAGGAGAAAAATGATGGAAATTGTCTCAGATTTAACACTGGTAACAAGCTGCTGGCGAGCTACCTGGCCGTTCATAAATTAAGTGAAAGAAAGCGTTTAGTATGGAAAGCAAAACAACTCTGCTTGGCAGACACTAAAATACTGTGTGCTGTTTCTTGAAGCAGCAAAGAAACATCAAATATGCAAAAAATCGAAATAAAAATGTTCCGGTGGGTAGAGCAAATGTAATATGTAGAATTTATTCTCCAGCTTTCACATAAAAGATTTTATTTATCAAATATACAAAAAATAAAATGCCTTTCATAGAAAATGTTCACTTTCTGATATTTCTAAGATAACTTTACATATATAAAATCCTAAAAAGATTACATATGTTTTCGCCTAAAAAGATGATACTTACATCTTGCCACTGATATGACAATGTTGCAATTGATATATAAAATGGACAAACTCTTAAAAAAAGGAAAAAAAACTTGCAGGTGTGGGTATAGTACACCATTTTTTCCACAAGTCACATATTATTGCTTTATTGTAAAATTAATGTTAAAACTTACCTCTCTATAAACTATACCAATTTTTTTTTTTTTTTTTACTCGTATTTGTTTGCCTATGTCTACTTCAGGAAGGCCAGAAGATGAAAATATTTTGATCTTTTTGACCTCAGTTAAATCTCAGTAAAAATTGCTTATATTTTAGATGTTTTAGCAATGTAATATGTGATGAAATATATCGTGCATTTACAACGCCCTTTGACCCCTCCATTGTGGCTGTCATGGATAAAGAAGAATAAAACTCATTTTCTATTTTAAATTAAAATAGCGATGCCGCTTCTCCAAAGTAACACTAACAGAGTTTGACACATTTTTTAGAGCCTTTTACCACCAAAAATCAGTTGGATGTTAGTGTATGACCAGAATTTATACTTAAGGAACATTGGATTATAAGGCAAATTTCCTATTGTTGAACAAATTAAATAATTTTAAATGTTCCTCGTGGTATTAAAAAAAATACAGTATTGGTTATTTAGTTCTGATTTGTGAATTTCTGGCCGAGATGCACCAATCTTGGTAAAATAAAATGTGTGTGTGCTTTTTTTCACTGCTGACATGATGTTACCTACATTTTCTGCATTAAGATCTTCAAATATACTACAGGATGTATTTTATTTTGAAAGGATGTCCTGCAAACCTCCAACAAAAGTTATGAACAATTTCATATTAAAAAAAAAAAAAAACAACATTTTTTCTTTATATTTATGCTTAAGTTGTACAAAAAAAAAAGTATGTTTATCATAATAGCTGCAGTAGCATAAAAATAAATTAGCGTCTTATTTTCTTGAAGGAGAGTTTGAGGTTCCTTCTGGATTATAGTCAGTAAGGAATGGACTTCAATGGCTCTTCAGGTGTTGATGGTTGCAGACCCCTGGGCCAGACCAGTCGAACCATTATTAGTACCCCGTTGATTGTAGGTCCATGTAAAAATGGAACGGACCAGTTAGAACAGAGCTACTACATCACACGATGAAACCCATTGATTGGTGGAAAGTACGACAACAGCAAGCGTCGAACCAGCACTTTTCGCAACTCATGATCCAAGCGGAACGTTTTCTCCTCTTTTTGGCTGTATTCTTCTTCGCCTCCCGCAATCTCTCAGTGAAAACACTCCCTTGAACTGCCCGGACCGTTCTAAACCAGCCAAGAGGGGATTGGTCTGGTCCGTACCACTCAGTGGAAACGAGGCAAAAGTGTTCCCATTTTTACACTGTTTTTAGCCAAAATAAAAAAGTTAACTAGAAATTCACCTACTGAATTATGAGCCGCACCGATGGTACGGAGTAAGACTTCCCGTCATCCATCACTCTCTCTTGCTAGATCCATCAGAATGGAGCAGAGCAGGGAGCTTATTGGTTGACGATTGTAGCTACTGTGTCTCAGCTACAAACTGTTTTAAACAGCATTTTTTCTTTCACTTTTTTTTCCTTACACTCTGATTTTACAGTTGTTCAACATGAGCCAGGTTAGATATTGGAATCCCCATAACTCTGAGGTGGATGAAGTGGGTTAAGAAAATGGATGCACGGATGGACAAATCTTGATTAACAATGATTTTAAAAAACAAAAATATTAAAAAATGTAATTTTGAGATGAATTTTCTATATATATCCTCCATCATGAGAAAAAGAAAACAGCAAAAAACATTTTTTTATTGAAGTAGGTCCTTAAATCTGTGAAAAGTCCCCAAGGCTTTTGTAAGTCACTTTTTAATGTTCAGAAAATGACCAATTAGATGTCATGAAGTAAATCAATAAACATTAAAAAGGATTTGTGACAACAGACTGAGCACATGCTTAATTTTGGTGCAAAGTTTAAATTTTTCCCATGGAAGTAGATGCAAATTGCTCTCATTTGAAACCAACCCCCAGTTGTCATTTATGTTATTGCAACCATATGAAGGCACTTTAGCTAACATCAAAAATGGTAAAGCTAAAGATATAAGCAAAAATACTGTAAGGAGTTACTAAAGGAAAATGATCAGAAATCGAGTGTTATGCATTAGTTTGTTAAATAAATATAGACTTTGAGAAGCTAGAATTAAAATTTGAACTAGAACAAATCCCAAAAGTGTTTAATAGCTGTGCTTAGAGGTCTTCTTATTAAGGAAGTAAAGCGTGTTACTTATCTTTGAGCTCTAAGGAAGGTAAACATACAGAAGGGAAGAGACAGTAAAGGATTAACTCCAATCCTAATTGTGGATGCTTGCAAATGATGTCCCAAGCCAATCAATGCGGGAGGTCACAGTAATTCCCCTTAGTGTCACAGTAGGACATAAAATGGAAATTGGTCGCACAGATACTTGGAGGGGGACCTCCCGCAGACAGCAGCAATCTGCAGAGGAAGAGCCTGTTTTAATCATCCGCTCCAGAGTGACTGTAATGAAATTCAGAGCACTCACTGTGCTCCCAGAATTAATTCACATACTGAGTTCAGGAGCTCGCCCATGGTCTCAAGAAAACACAGAAAAGAAACAGTAATAAAAAAAAATTTTTTTGTTAGATTAAAACACAGTTTCCTTTAACTGAAGGTGTCTGGGACAAAACTGTTGCCCCACATCTGATTTGATGATGATTTCAAACTCACTGCTGGCTAAATAGATGTGCAGGATCATCTGGTGTTACTTAATTTTATTAATGGTCTTGGTGTTGCTCCTGAAACAGATTTTAATCTAAACTGTGATTGAATTTCAAGTAAGTAATTAAAGTAATTTAAAGGACTTCTTGAACCCTAAATTGAGGCCAGTAATTTGTGGTATGTTGAAACTTCTTAATTGAGGTTTGAGGAAGGCAAGAGCCATTATCTCTCTAAACCCCCTGATTTAATACAGAAGCATGGTAGCGCTGGCCGCTCCTAAAGAGCCATGCAGCTGGAAGTTTTACTACTACCAAGTAAGTCGTTTTCATATAGATATTTTTTAAAGGAAATTGTCTTAAAATGTAACAAAAAAAGGGTTTTATCCAGTTGGAATGTGTTTTAAGCTTTTTTTTTTATGAAAAATAGTTGGTTTGAGCTTTCAGAACGTTTCTCTTTGAGTCCTCCATGATCAAAAAACCCCTCTTGTCTACTCGCTGATGTGTTTTTGCATATAATGAGGATTACTGCCTGTGGTTGAAGTTGAAGCATCTAGGTAATCTGACACATCAGCACACGTTTGCAGACAGTTGCATGGTTTGATGCATTTTCCCTCAGGGGGATGCAGGAGTAGTTAAAGCTGTGATGTAGCTGGTGCAGTAATAATTGGGAATCTATACGTTTTAGTGGTGCGATGATGGCGGGACCAGCTACATTTCTTACAATATAAACACTGAGAGCAATTCTTGAAATTTTCAGCAAATATTTGGGGCAAGTTTGTTTAATATTACAAAACCTGGAAGTTTTGTGTGCTTTGTGATTAAAAAAAAAGGTTCAATACAGAGATACTCCATTATAAATAATGCATTGATAAACAGGCTTTGAAGTTCGTTTCTGTGACTGAATGCTTTTAGAATATATAATTACAGAAGAGTGGAAATTATTCTGCACTGACGGCCTTTTTTTTGAAGAAAACATAAAAGTCAAGGAAGTTAGATTGACCCCCAAAGTTTCTGTCACTGACTGCAAATAGTAAATGCATTCTTTGACCAGAGGAAAAGGAGATTTGAAAAATAATTGGTAGGAAATGGTAGACTTTTGGTAATTGTTTCAAAAATAACAAATGGGTTTTGCTTGGGGATTTTAAAAAAAGGTTTAAAAGCTGTAACAAAAAGCTATGGAAATCGTTCATAATAAGTTCTTTCTCCCAGTTTTTTTCTGTATTTCTACTCTTTAAAGTAATTTTTCCATTACAGTGGAATACCTGATGAAAACCTGGAGAAGAGTGAGCCAGAAAGCAAAGCTTTCAATTAAACGGTCGATCTTCGTTGACCCAAAGATCCCAACTTCAAACAGCTGAAATGAGTTTGGGTGCTCCTTTAGAGATAGGGTGAGAAGCGGGGTCACCCGGAGGGAGCTGCTCCTCTGTATCGAGAAGACCCAACTGAGGTGGCTCAGGCAACTGGTCCGGGTGCCTCCTGGATGCCTCCCTGGGGAGGTGTTCCGAGCATGTCTCACTGGGCGGAGGCTCCGGGAAGACCCAGGACACGCTGGAAAGGCTACGTCTCTCGGCTGCCCTGGGAACACCTCGGGGTCCCCCCAGAGGAGCTGGAGGAAGTGACCGGGGGGGAGGGATGTCCGGGCATCTTTATTTAGACTGCTGCCCCTGCAAGCCAGTCACGGATGAGTGGAAGAATATTTATGGATGGATGGATGGAATACCTAAAATATACCTTAATAAAATAGAGCAATTTATAGACACATTTCAAATGTATATCTTTACATTTCAGTGGTGCATGTTTAGTTTTTGGACCCTAGAAATTAAAATCTGAAATGATTTTACTTGTTAATTCAATAATTTGCACAAAAAATGTAAATTTGAACTCCAAACATGGAGTCATTTTCAAGACAAAAAACAATTTGAAAAGTTGTAAGAAACGTAGACAAACATAAGCTATGTCTGAATTCCTTCACTACTCACTATAGTGCACTATTGAGTGCATTTGTCAATTTGAAAAAATTTAAAATAATATCGCTGAACAAAGGAATGTCTTCCAAAACCAAACCTTGTAAACTGCTTTTTACGTGTTACTTTGATGCAGTCTATCTGGATATAAATCTATGCAGACGTTGGGATTCGGTTCTGGTCCAATTTTCTGAGGGATGCATTTTTTTAAAATTTATTATAAATGTCCTCCATCATTACAATATTTCCACAAGAGCATGTCAAAAACACCATTTTTATTGCAGAGGGCCTCTCTATATGACACATTTTACAATTTTCACGAAGAATGTTGAACAGAGTAATTCTCAAAACTAACTAAAGACTTTATTTGGGAACTGAAATGTGGGAAAAGCAGAAAATAATCTGGAAACACTTAAAATAAGATTCCTTAACTAGCATTAGTAATATGGTATTGGGCTGCTTGATTCCTTACAAGTGATTTATAAATATTTTGTGAAGATGATTTGATCATGCTTCAGATTGGGAGAGGGGAGCCTGCAAAAGACTCGAACGGTTACAATTACTATTAACTTACCAGGCATTTGTTTAACTTAGCTAATGTTTATTAAAAATTATAAAGCATTAACAAATGCTAATGAACGTCTTTGTAAATAGTTTATTTAAACTTGTGAGTCATTTGTAAGACACCAACAAATGCTAATAAAAGTATTTATAAGCAGCTAAATACACAATTAACTAATGTTAACTAATTAACTAATGGTTGTTAATGTCTTATAAGTAGTCTATTAAGGAAAAAAGCGTTACAAAGAGTCTAAAAGCACTGCCGTTTATTGTTGTTTATATACTAATCTTTACCACTTTAACAGCAACATTTAGTTCTGTGGGGCAAATTGACTGTACTAAAATCTAACAAAAGAGTTTAAACTTCTTCATTAAATACTTAGTTAAATGTTTGAGTTGTTCCTCCTTTAAAAAAGGATCTTATAAACAAAGAATGGCCACTTCACCCATTCTGAGACCCAAGAGCTTTAGGGTGTTATTCCAAGAATCAATAGAAACTTGGCTTCATCTCTCCTTCATGAATATATATTGCCATATGGTTAATTACAACAGTTGACAGTCAAACAAAAAAAAAAACAACCAAAAAAGGCCAACACCTCCAGCCAGCATCTCAACACACTCCAAAACCGCAGGTGCTCTCCCCCTCTTTTTTCCCCTCATTATCTTCAGTTTCTAGTACGTGAAGCCAAAGCAGCCAAATCATCTTTGCAGAACAAAATCAGATTCCATCAAATCTCAGTGCTAAAGGAGTTTGGAAGACAAGGAACAACAGAAAAACAAAATATGAAAAATAGATTTTGTTTTTACGCACTTGGGTATTATTATATGTCAAGTATTTTAATTGTATTCAATAAAACTAAACAATTGTGCTTTTATTAAAATCAATAAAATGGCCTATGTGTGGCGGCTCACTTAAGAGGATTAATAGCTGCTTTATAGCTCATTTTACCTTATTATCAACAGAGGCATGTTGACCCCAGTTAAATTATTACTGTGGTTTCTCCTGCAATGATTTCTAAATTGCAGTTTTTACTTTCCATGACGTATGCCAGACAATCATAGTGCCAATAGCACCTCACAATTTGAAAAATAAATAAGAAAAGTATCCTTATTCTATCCCAGCAGGACTCCATTGATGAAAAGGAAGAGTGTGGAAGAGAGCTCATGACAGAGTGCCAATGCTTAGCATCGTATCAATAATTTAAGGTCATGCTAAAACTGCTTACTTTATGAATAATCTACTTAGGTTTCAGTCCATGAAAAGATCCTGAAGTTATCTGAAAATGAGAATTCAAACTGGGTACTGCAGGCGTTTTTGTCCTCATCTGGAATCATATAGAGTTTATTTATGAGGGCATATGTTGGATCCCTGTACTCCTTTAGGGATCCAAAAAGGATATTAGAACCAAATTAAACCATAAAATGAGAAAATCTGGAGTCATAATCCACAGGAAGGAGCATCGGTGGCCTGGAGGTTATTAACAGAGGATTGATATAAAATGTAAAGTATTTAGGAAGGTTCAACTTGAAATTCCAGGAACTCCCTTGGAAGAGATATAAAAAGAAATGTGGGAGTCAGCTGTGTATGGATATGGATTCAAGCTGTTGATTCTGTTGGGAGTCAGAATGTGTTTATTGGACACTGGAGAAGGAGATTTATGTTTTGATTATAATAGAAATAGGCATAAAAGTCATATGTCATTCATTTCAAATAGGAGCCTGACAAAGTACAGAGAATAAAAGAAAGTCCTTATAGTTCAGGCTTTGTGCTGAAGCCAATATAGGTTCTATTTTAATCTTGTAAGTCGGTAACACTAACTGTTGATTCAAAATTATTACAAATTTACTTCAAGCAATCAAACTGTTTTTGACCAAAGTAGTAAAATGTTTGTGTGTACACGTGTGTACCCTCCTACCAAGGAGGAATGCAGCATGTGTACCTGTAGTTAGTACTTGCTATCAGATCAATACCAAAATTCCCAGTATCGCCCACCCCCACCACAGAGGTATTTCAAAAGAGCCTTTTGTTTCTTTTTAATGAAAATAACTCCCTCCATACTGTCGACACAGAGACAGTAGTGAGATAGCTGCCAAGGGACCGGCTACAAAGTGAAAGCTCTGGTTTAAAAGTGATTTAAATTATATATATATATATATATATATATATATATAATATATATATATATATATATATATATATATATATATATATATTTTAATTCCAATTTTCCAAAATCCTGTGCTCATTAGTGCTGTTGACATAAGTGCACACTCCTTCCAAGCTTCCTTGCATGCAGCCTGACTGTTAGAAATTAGAAAATTAAACAATCAGAAGCTGCTTTAGTTTTAATTTTACTTAAGTAATTTTTTACACAACTACTTTTTACTTCTACTTGTGTAGTTTTGCTGACATAACTACCTTTCTTTAGCACAATTTTGAGGATTGACTGATGTTTGATGTTGTCGAAACAAGATAGTGGTGTTTTTTATACTACTTTTATTATTTTTTTATAAAATAGATTTTTATCATGCAAAAAAAATGACCAACAAAGTAAATCTTAGGCACCGAAACCAATGCCAACCAATTCTTAGAGACTGCAGCTTTATTAAAAACCTCTCAGTTTTGAAAGGTTGAAAAGGATTGAAATTAGATTTTTGCAAATACGATTATGATTGGAATTCCTGCGGTTTAACCACACTTTTAGTTTGAAATTGAGTTTGGAAACTAGTTTGGAAAACATTCAGATTTAGATGACTGTACAAGCACTCTTAAACCCGTAATTACCTGAGATCAGAAAACAACTAAGACAGATCACTGCTGTCTTAAATTGAACCGAGGAGACACTGGAAAATGATAGTAAATGACTTTCATAATAAAATACGACAGAGTTGAATTAAAAAACTTCACTAATGCCACCAGCAGATCATTTGTTGTAAAGGATTCAATGAAAGAAAACCTGGCTTACAAAACACAAAAATGGTTTTCATTTGTCTACTGTTCAAACGGAAAGTTCACAGATATTTCTAGCGAGTTGTATATTCTGTTTTCATTAGCAGTTAAACACACAGGATGTTTAGCATCAACTGTTCTTGATGCTTCTTTTAAAAAGCCCATTTGGAAGCATTCACAAGCTAGAAGCCCGTAAACGTCCATTTTTTTTTCCTTTCAGTACCAGTGATTCACTCAGTTTGGTCTGAAGAGCATCCTGCTGTGACGAGCCAAGCAACTAATTAAAAAGTAAAACAAAACAAACATCATAAATCTCCATTTTTATTCTGGACTCATGTTGATATTTTTTACAGACTTCACCACACAGATTGCAGTTGTTCAATGAGCGCTATAAAAAAATGAATCATGAGTCAGCCTGTGCTTCACCATGTAGCCACACTCACTTCAGTCAACAGGATTAAGAGCAAAACAGAGCAAACAGCAGAGAAGCGCCGTTTCATTGTTAAGCAAGCGCAATAGGATTTCCTGCATGTATTTATATTTTGTCTAAGCTGCAGTTTGTCAGCCAATCAAACTCTATATGGTCTGGAAATGTGGTTTGGTAAAAAGCAAGGGCCAAAGCAGCAGCTCTGCATGCATGGCGGGTTGAGTGGTTGTGTGTTCTTATTCCTTCTGATGTTTTTATTCATTGTTTTGATTTTTATAGAGGTTTCCGTAAACTTTTAACATCATTTTGTTGGTCTTTCAGACAATATTTTAGTAGATAATTCTTATTCTGTTTCAAAAGCCCATCTGGGGACAAACCCTCCAAGTTAGCAGTCACTGAAAGCTGATTATATATCAAATATATATTTTAAATTAATTAAAATAAAGCCTTTACACAACATTTCCACAGCAAAATCTAGAAAGTCTTTGAGAAGAGAACATATCGTGAATGCAGGATAATTTTTAAGAATATTTCTTGTGTTGTTTTGCATTCTAAAAATATTCCTTTCAAATAATTTTACACCCAAAACAATGTATTTAAAGATAATTCAACCAAGCCTAGTTAACCCGCATGTTGTGGCTGGTTTAACTATGGTATATCTCCTGTTTCATTTAGTCATATTGAACAGAGAGAAAAATACAAGAAAATCCTTGTACAGTGGATTAGTAGTATGTGTCTACACAACATCAGAGTTCACTTGCAAATAAATCATGACCTGGTTGTTTTTTAGACTGATTGTGAACTTTTAGCCTACAACCATGTCCAAATTTTTTCAGTGAAAATACACCCTAAGAAGTTTTTTTATTTTTTTTATCCTAGAACCATTTAAAGAAGTGTGATCAACAAAAGAGTGGGTATTCCTAATTGATAAAACTACATAGTCAAATGAAAATCAAATATTTTAGCTGTGTTTAATGATTAATTTATTCAATGCAACATATTGAGTTTATGTAGCGTAGTATGCCTTGCAAACTCTGACTGAAGCTGGTTTGTAAAATGCATCATGGAGCAACAGTTATGTTCAAATTTCACATGGCTCTTGATGAATAAAATATTGATTTAAAAGAAAAAATCATAATCAATGTGAAGAATTGTTGTCACTATGACCAAATCCAAGGGAAAGGAAAGTAGTGGGTCACGATAAATTGTAGCATGTTTTTATCTAAAACTTTTGAGTTACAATTGAATTTAACGCCACAGCTGATCTGCAGCTCTTTTTGCAAAGTTGGAGCTATTCACCACCAGAAACCATGCAAGCAAATGTAAAGTGCATCCGGTATATTTTCAAAACAAAACACTGAACTCGCCGGTTTCAGCGTGTCGTAAACGTTGCGTAAAAATTACCCATTATATGTTGACAAGTCACACGCAGACAGAGAAGTGTTCTGAAATGACAGGATGAGGGTTTGGCTTCCTGTATTGATTGCGAGTTATAGAGCCTGTGGCTGGAGCAGCGGCCAGTGTAAGCCATCAGCTGTAGCTAGTCCACTACCGCAACGCAACTGAGCCGTGATGCTGGCGGTGTAAGCCCGGGGTGATGTTGTGGTTCCCAGAAAAGTCTTTGAAGATACCCAGGAACTTGTGCATCTTACCCTTTCCACAGCAGCACCGTCACTGATAAATCAATTAATCAGTCAAACTTTATTTACAAGAGCGCTTCTCATACTTGTGCAGCTCGAAGCGCTTTACAATTAAAAACAGAAACAAATCAATAAAAGTGAGAAACCCAATCCACCCTCTACCCACCTCCTTCCCTCCACTAACACACACAGACCTTACCCCATAAACAATGAATGCTTATAAAAATAAAAGAAAAAACTTGGGCTTGGCTCTGCTGTGAGGAAACAGTATTTTGGGGATCTGTTCCCACCAGGAGCCAGCTCAGCCACAGGAACATCGCCACAGTGCCCACCCAGACAGGGACATCAATGAGGTCCCCTCCACAAACTGCAAAGTCAGACCCCGACCGCCCCTAAAAGTGCGACAACCGCGGCAACGTCCCTAGACAGAACCGGCAACCCCTGGCACAGAGGATCCCCAAAGGGAAACACTGGGGCATAAAACCTTAAAAGAAAGATATGTAGCATGAATGGCTAGCAATTAATACTCATATGAAGGGTTGAATATGTGATATTCGCCTTCAGATCTGGTCAAAGTTATAAAGTTTATTAATCTGAAATTTTCAGATTAACCTCTAGGGGGCACCACCTCCTCAAGGAGGAAATTATCACTTTAATTATTAGTTATTATTTCTAATTAATAAAGTAATACTCAAATTTATCAGTCTACTTATCCAAAAGGAAACGTGAGTGTCTTTACCTTTGAAGGGACGTTTTGTGAACCATGGAAATTATGAGACAGAACAACGACTTCTTATACACGTTCATTTATTGCATAAAACTGGATTAACAAGAAGGATTATTGAGTGTGAAAGCACAGCATTGATTATACTTTGCAGAGATGAAAAGAAGAAAGAAAACACTTTTCTAAAACTATTCAAAATGCATAAGTGAAGAGCAATAAAAGAAGTTTAAAACAAATTCAAGTTATGTAAATGGGCTGAAGGTGTATGACTGTAATGTCTGATGTGTCTGATCTAATGCAAAAATAATGTTTTAATAAAATCGAGATAAATGTCCTTCTGGTGATTGAAACAATAATTACTTAGTTAAATTCTAAATCAAAGAAAATGTACCTCTGACCACAAACAGTAAAACGCTGGAGCTAGTCTTCTTACCATGCGGCCTTGAGTTCTGGTTCCAAAGAGCACAGGAAGGCCTCTCTTTAGTTTCAGCTTTGAGAGACGGCTCTTCTCCCAAGAAGTCAGCCAGGTGTTGAAGTTAGAATCTGTTCCCAAAGGAAGATTCAGGTTGTTGTCCAGGGTTTTTTTTTTAGTCTCAAGTGGTCAAGTGAGGCTTTATTCCAAAAATTAGCGACTAAATTAAAAGTTTTCAAAGCTGGCCGGGCTACAAAAACTTAATAATTATCTTGTCACTTATAAAAATTAGAAAGAAAAAAATGAAAAGTTAAAATTGCATAAAACGTAAAAAGGTTGAAGGTTCGGTTTGTTTAATCTTAAAGATGGAAAAATCTCACAGAAGTTTTCATCTCGAAGCTATTAAAATCTTACAAGTTAATTCTTTGCTCTGAGTTTTCTCTGTTCTGAGTTCCCTTTGTTCAGTTTCCCTCCAAAAATCTTCTGTCCTCTGCTTGAAGCTATCTCCCCTGTTTTCTGTGTTGTCTTCTCCTCTTGACTTCTGAACTGACTGACTGACTGAATACAGTTTGAACGTCGCGCGGGACAAAGGCCCTGAAACTGACCAATCAGAAACGAGTTGGGCCGGTCTTACGCCCTCATCTAATTAACATACTCCAATAGGATGTGAGTTCCCAATCTGGGGGTGGGTTCCTAATTGTGGGTGTTTGTTTCTTCAGGAGGCAGACCTTTTACACAAACAGCTCTTAAACATTAAGGAATTAAAGAAACATTTAATTATTTTTAATCAGCTTGTCTCCTTATAAGTAGAAACCCCTTTTGCTGGAAAGAAAACAAAATAATAATAAGCATCAACATTTAGAAGGTAATAAAAAGATAAAAGGAATTAAAACCAAAATCCAAAAAGAAAAACGAATGGTAACAGCTAAAGATAAATAAGACCTCTGGTTCTTTTCTTATTTACCTGCCAGATCCTTCTTATAAAAGATGCACAACTTTAGTTAACTTTTCTAAGATAACAAAAACAACTGTTAAGGTAAAAGTTATAAAAACACTTCATAACCAGAACAAAGGAGGATTCTTCTTAACCCACATCTGGTGTGAGTGAAGATGGGGGTTTTGCTGAAAGAAGCCGTAACTTTAATCTCCACGGCGTCTTGGGCTGTTTCATTTGTCAACAATCATAGCATTTTCCTGTGACTTCAAAAGAAACTTTATTCAATGGAATGCACTTTCTGGTCATCCTGTAAATCAAGATGGCTGGTTAGGCTCCAAGGTGGCTGGTCGTCATGGTAACCTGGGATTACCCACGTCTTCCTTTGCGGGGGAGTTAAGTGTTTCTGGGGTCTGTTGCCATCCAGTCTGACGAGGTGTTACTTTCAGGGGAGGCTGATGTGGAGTGAAGACAAATGCCTGTTGGAAGGGGGGGAGGTGATCTTTTATGGCCTCAGGGTCAATTTCTGTTGGTTAAGGTCTGGAACAGGCTGAAGCATCTGGGTCTGTCATGCTACAGATAAAAAAAATGTAATACATAATATGCATGGAAAAACATAAGAGAAATAACATTAAATGCACAGAATAAAATTAGATACTGAGAATATTATAAATTAAAACTTAAAAATGAATAAATAAATTCCCATTTAAGACAATCTAAAAGCCATGTTAAAAAGGTGTGTCTTAAGCCTCTTCTTAAAAACCTCTATATGGTCTCTGTGGCTCTGAGGTTCTCCAGCAGATTGTTCCAGAATCGAGGACCCTAGTGAGAGAACGAAGCCTCACCATATGTTTTAGTCTTCACCTTAGGGACAACTAAAAGTCCAGCCCCAGAGGACCTCAGGGTCTGCGAGGGTTCATACTTTAAAAGCAGATCATTGAGATATGAAGGCCCAAGACCACAAAAACATTTATAAACCAATAAGAGAACTTTAAAATCAATCCTGAAACGCACAGGGAGCCAATGCACCACTAAGCCAGCCTGCTCACCTCACTCCTGAAGGGCATTTTATCATTGTTGTTGATTAGACTTAGTGTGGAGGTCGGAGCTTGATGTTGGAGTAGTCGTGAGTTAGAAGAGTGAAAAGAAGGGGGGGGTCATCATGCATCCTTGGGGGACCCCTTTATTCATCATGATCGTGTTGGAGATGTTGCCGACTCAAACTGCTTGTAGTCTTCCCTGTCAGAAAGTATTTGACCTCCAAATCTGGTAACATTAATAATGTGAGATCTTTGAGTTTCACCCGCATTGGAAGAATTCTTGTGTTTCTGCAGCCAAATAAATCATGAGATACAAACAACAGAATCCAGAAACAAATATAAAGATTTTATAAATATTAGAGCATGTAGTTATGTGCAGGAGAACAGATTGCACAAAAAATTGATTGTAGTTGTTTAAGCATGACAGTCAGTCCACATACTCAACAGCATTTCATTAAAGCATTGTATTTTAGCATACACATATATTTTTCCTGTGGGCTTGCTATCGCCTAACAACCAGCTTGACATTACAATAGCAAGAATAAAGGGATGAGGACAGAGAGAGTGTAGAAGTGACGCAGCTGCAAGGAGAAATGGATAGCACCAGACAACAGAGGCTGGTGAAAAGTCAGAGATATGAGCCGTGTCTCCTTCCCGTTATCATGAGACTGTTTTTGAAAAAAGGACAAGCTAATGAGCCCCTCAAGGAAACTGGGAGACGAAGACAGTTCCGATAGACGAGAATAAAGAATCGGAAAGCAGACTGAGGCTTGCATCATTCATTAGCAAAATAAATGAGCTAAGTTGGTCAAGTGACCATTAAGGAATCTTTTTGCTGTCCAGATATTGAGTGTGATATTGACAAAGCACAAAGAACGTTTCTGCTTCACCTGGTAACCTGGCAACTGCTTGAAACATGAGTCACTTTGTCACCGCCTTCAAGGCTTTCTTCACTGTTGGCAGCTCGGCGTCATAAAGATAAAGCAGCCAGAGGTGGGGTTTGGGATGAGGTCAGGATGAGTTGATTAAAGTATAAATTTCAGCTCCTAAACATTTGTAACCTTCTTTTAATGAGCCTCTGGTCTGTACATTGGCTGGTCAAAATATAAGCAATAAGAGGATGAATAAGGGAAGAACTAGACAGAACACTTGATTAAGCTCACTTGAAAATGAACAAACAAACAAAAAAAAGACATCCATTTAATGTTTTAATAACAACAAAAAATAGTAGTTATTCTAAAACATAAAACCTGAAACATGAAAGGGGAAAGCACACGCAAAAGATAGACAAGTATTTTAAAAGACATGGCATTATGTGCACAGTCGGGGGCTGATGACCTGCAAGTAGAGGAAAAACATTACTCACTACTGAGTTTTACCTGTTTTTTCTTTTCTTTGCAATGAATTTTGTGGAAAACATTTTTTTAGAAAACATTAAAAAAAGTACAACTAGGGTACAAAATGTTCCTATCTTTCTGAAGCAGCATGGGACACAAAAATCATAATTTGTTCTCCATTTTAACAATGGTGTTCTCTCAGTGACAACATGGGGACAGAGCCACAAAGGCTGGAGGCTGAACAATACAGTAAAAGCATACGAGAAAAAGTAACATAGCAACGATGCTCAGCAGCTAGTGGATCAAAGGGCAGGACATAAGAACTCTCTGGTATAAGATCAAGAAGCCATCATAGTGAAAGACCTCTGATAAAGGGACTATGAAGAACTGGACAACATCAAACTCCTATGTTATGCTCAAGTAGGCCTATCGGCACTTTTGACTGACCAGAAGAGTATTCAACCCAAGGAGTCAAACAGGTGTCTTTTATATAGTTAACCAGTTAAAGCAGGTGCCATTAATGAAGTTAACGAGTGGAGGATAGACGACCCTCTTACAGAAGAAGTTATAGGTCTGTGAGAGCCAGAAATCATGCGCGTTTGTAGGCGAACAAATACTCATTTTCCATCAAAGATAGTCTTTAAAAATCAGACAATTTGATTTTCTAGATTTTTTTTTCCTCATTTGTCTCTCATAGTTGAGGAATACATATGTGTGCTAGCCACAAGCAAGGAGGTCGAGGACTGGTGAGCATGGAAACATCCAAGATGCATGAATTTGTCAAGCTCAAGGCCCAAACTGACAGCATGCTCAGTGAATGTCTCAGGCAATAGGAAGCAGAGGATGTGATGCTGGAGGACAAGCCCCTGCATTGGAATGTACCATTGGACCATAACGGAAGTGGCTGATATCAAGTCCTACCATTGGCTAGAGAGGGCTGGCCTGCAGGACAGCACAGAAGCGGTAATCCTGGCAGCACAGGAACAAGCCCTGAGCATCAGACCGATAGAGGCTCAGATCTACCACACCAGACAAGACCCAATTTTGGGAAGACTGTCCACAAGGTTGAGGGTTTTGACCATTCTTCCCAAAGTGCATTGGTCAGGTCACACACTGATGTTGGTGGAGAAGGTCTGGCTCTCAGTCTCTGCTCTAATTTATCTCAAAGGTGTTCTATGGGGTTCAGGTCAGGACTCTTTGCAGGCTGGTCAAGTTCATCCTCACCATACTCTGACATCCATGTCTTTATGGACCTTGCTTTATGCACTGGTGCACGGACATTTTGGGAGAGGAAGGGCCCTGCTCCAAAATGTTCCCACAAGGTTGGGAGCCAAAATGTTTTGGGATCCTGAAACATTCAAAGTTCCTTTCACTGGAACTAAGGGGTCAAGCCAAACAAAGCCATTTTGTCATAATAGAGCTGACATCTGACAGTGGAATATTTAGGAAATTTCATAACTGGATTTGTTAGACAGGTGATATCCTATGACAGTTCCACGCTGGAATTCACTGAGCTCCGGAGAGCCGCCAATTCTTTCACAAACATTTGTAAAAACAGTCTGCATGATTAATTTTATACACCTGATTCTGATCATTTGGATGGGTGAGTTCATATAGTTTCTTTACATATAATTACTTGTTCTAAAATGACTACTTTATCTTTAACCCACCTAAAACAAATAAATGTGTGATGGTTATCGTTTTGTTGCCCATGATGATCAGTTAAACAGACGACTATTATAGTGATACGACGTGGAAGGCATTTCACAGCTGTGTTTTTGGGAATAGAGATAATAATCAAAAGACTACTTATTGGTTAACCATCCTAACAGAGAAAAAAAAAACTTTCCACTTATGTCCAGGCTGCAGAAAGCTGCTGCTCTTCCACCAAGAATGCATCCAACAGTAGAAAAAAAGCTTTTTAGACATGCCAGCTATGGACTCAGTTCAACAGCCCCTCTAATGGTGCCCACTGAGACACTGGTAATAAAATGACTGAATAATTAAGATCAGCTGCTTGCAGTTCCTCCCAACTGGACTGGAATATTTATAATTAAGAATTTTACCCTTTGCTCAAAGTGAAAGCGCGACCGTAAACCTTTGACTTTACCATGCACTCAGGAAAAAGGATGTGAATTAACGGTTTGTTTTTTGTTCTTTTGATTGAATATTTTGCATTCAATTGTTGAATTACTCCTTATTTGGGCAGATTTTGCTTTTTGAAGTTGTTTTGAGAAACACAACAGACAAATCTGTAGTCTCATAAATGCCTAAAAAGCCTGTTCCAGATCGGTGGAGAGCATCAGATGAAGAGCTTGAAGTGATCATGACTCAAACGATTAAAAGTCCTTGATTCAAAATCTTTGCCTCAAAGCTTCTTGTAATCCAATTTAATTGATGCTATAGGCCTAAAAATTCTCAATTTCACACAGATTGATTTTTAGTTTTGTTTAAGGTACTGTTGTCGTGTAAAAAAGAATACACGTTTTGTTTGTCTGCCTGCAGATTATCTGCATGAAAAGCCCATGATCACGGAGGTGAGGCACAAGAAACATAAACGTCTTTAATTTGTTGTTAAATTAAAAACTTAATCTAATGTGTTTCCTAAATTAGATTTATATTCATAAATTAGCCATGGATAAAAAGGAAAAAAAACAGAACATTGTTTTGCATTATTAGTACTTACTAGTACATTAAGTGGAGTGTATCTTTTATTCATTTGATAAATGGTGTAAAGCTGAGTTCAGCATCCAAATCACTCAGATACCCTCCAGCTGAGAGGTGAACTCATAACCAATTCCCCCGTCTTTCATCCATCATCTCACAATCATGGCTGGGGTTTTGCACTCTGCAAGAGCTCATCTCAGTCTGCTCCCATCCTGCTTAAACATGCCGCCCTAAAGCTTAAGGTTGAGAAATTTGGTTTGGAAAAAAAATGGCTTTTCCATACTAATCACCTGGAACATTATCGCTGGGAAAGATTTAGGAGGATGTGGGAACTTCATTTCTAAACCAGATAATCTCAATTGGATATCAGAGACATAGATCTTTGCAACCCTGGCTGCATCCCAGCTTAACATTTAAAAAAGTTAACATTTATAACTGATAATACACAATGAGATAGACTTGTTTCCTCAGTTATACTTATATTGTTTTAGAGCAGCAACTTTATTTGGAAATTTTTGCTTTATAATGTATAAGCTTACAATATCAACCAACAAGTGATAGTTTATTTTTAGGCTAAAAAATAATTTGTGTTTTTCTTATTATTACAGTACAAAAAATGCCAGAATAATCCAACAATTTTTTAGACCAAAAATTGATATTTATTTAAATTTTAGAGAAATGATTGATGCAATTAGGATAGAATCAGTTTGTTTTTATCTTATATATTTTTGTGCATTGGCATATAGTTCCATGTGTTACGGCCCTGGCCTGGGCCGTTTGGGTCTGTTTCTGCTGCCTGTGCCTTTGCTCCTCCTCTCGCACAGGTGCAGCTGTTTCCCAATCAGAGAGGATGGAGATAAAAGGATCCACCTTGGAAGTGCTGGGGAGAGACCCTCCTACGTTGGCTGACCAGATCCGTTGGTTGCAGCTCTGGTTCTGCTGGTCCTCCCTGTTCTGTTGGGTTTTATGCACATTAAAACAACTTAGTGCTACAAATCGGTCTCGTCTCCCCTTTTTTTGTTGCGGATCAGAGCCAGCCGTAACACATGTGCTGAGTGTCAAGCAACAATCCACACAAAATGTGCTAACCGCTTCAGTAAAAAATGAATAAAAAAATCTCTTAACATTTTGGGAATTCCTTTTAACAAACCTGACTAACAGATGCTGAAATTTGAAGATGAAATTAAGACCTTTAATAGGTATTTCAATCTGGCAAACCAAAGGACTGTTTCCATTCCTCTCTGTTTTTTTGTGTTGAAACGGGACGTTTTAATTGGAGAAGGGAGTGTATGCAACAGTATTTTCATTCTCCTTTTCTGTTCATGACAGATACATGATGTAAATTGACGAATGAGCTTCCCGGTATGTGATTTGAAACAGCAAAATGAAGTGGTGGTCTTACAAAGGTTTGAGCTCTTTATATTAGATACGAAACTCTGCATTACCAACAAACCCCGGAAAGTCAGTCTTACTGATAATAATTTGGTTTTGAGTCACCAAAAGGTTCAGAATTTCTTTTTTTTTTTAAACCTATCTGTAAATAAATCTTTACAAGATGCTGATTTTTATTTTTTTTCATCTTCAAGCACAACTTTGAACTTTTCTGCTTTTCTCATTAATTTATGATTTTTTTTCTCTGTTTTATCTGAACATGTGATAGAATTTCACCCCAAACACTTTGTCCTGAGGCATCTGACAAGACAAAAATCATATTTTTCAATAGCGATCACAAAGGAGGAACATTGCAACAGTATTCATTCAACACAAACATGTTAAACCAAAGCATTTACCAATAAGGTTGATATAGGTTTATTGTGTTCAGTTAATGTGTTATGCATAATCCAATACATTAGTAACTAAAGGGTATTAGGAGAAATATGTTATGCTAGTCAAATACTGTATGTTCAGTGCTGCTTTCAGTGCCAAACCAAAACTACAATCTCATCTACAAACTACAATCGTGTCCATGTGAAAGTATGAAGTAAAATGTTTGTCATTTTTAAAGCACCACTACAAACTGACCAAATATTTACATTTCTCACACATTTTCAACATCAGCCTCAAACATAATATATAATATACTTGTACGGATTTCAGTGGCTGAGCCCGTCGGAAGCCCCGTCATTGTTTCCTTATATCAGCAGTGCTGCAGCCACTGTCTGCTCTGATTTACTGTTCTCCCAACAGAACAAGTCCGTTTATCTCTGCATTGGTATGTCTCAAATTCTGAATTGTGCTGTAAGGGCCCAAAGCCGTGTAAAGTGTATAATTGTTAATGTATAAAATTGTATTTTGATGGGTAGAAGCTCTCATACAAGCTCATCCAGGTTTTTGCCTCTTCCTGCATCTACTTTTTAAAATGTATTTAAATGCCTTTTCCAATATGTTTTATGTGCAAATAAATAAAATCTGAAAGATCTCCATCAACCTTTAAAAAATATGTTTAAACGTTTGTCTCGCACTTTAGACCTCTAGTGGGGAAACAATTTGATTAACCCTTAAAGAAAAATCGCCAAAAAGTTATTTTAATAGAATTTAAATGTTGCACACTTTGTGGATCTCAGTAGTAAAAACTACATGGACAGTCCCATTTTTTTCCCAAACTGTCTGATTACATAAACATTTATGTAAATAGGAACAGGTGGTGATCAGAGCTGGACTACCCGTGCATGTTATATGTCTCCTAGACTGAAATAATTTATCTCTGAAGTGTATACAAAGCTATTTGGATTATAAAAAATATGTTTAAATAAATATTAAACTTCAAAATACAGTGAGGCAAAATTGTAACAGTTATCATTATACATCTATTAATAGATTTTTGATAGATAATTTTTAGTATAAAGTATCAACCCCTTGAAGGGACATCAAAGTAAGAAAATACTAAAGTAAAAAAAAAAAGAAAAAACTACCTGGGCACAATAGATAGTATCCAGGTACTATCTGTTGAGCACCAGATAGTATCTAGTCATACATGATGACTAGATACTATCTAGAGCTCAACAGATAGTAACCAGAAAAAAAAAATAACAGCAATACTTGTAACTATTTTGTTACTATCTGGTGTGCACCACATAGGTGCACACTAAAAAATAATAATGGTTACTATCTGGTACGCACCAGTCCATAACCAGAATTTTGTTTCTAGTATGTGGTGCTCACCAGACAGTAACCAGAATTTTATTTTTTCTCTAAAAACAAAACAACTTTTTTATTTATTGCAGATTGTAACAAGATAATAACTAGAATTGTTGTTGGTTTTATTTCATTTCTTACCAGATACTATCTAGTAAGGAACAGATAGAAACTGGTGCGCAACAGATAGTCACCAGAAAAAAAATAATTTTTTTCTTCTGTTGTTTTTTTTTTTTTTTTCTTACTTTGATGTCCATTTAGGGGCTTCGTAGAGAAGTTATCTGAATTTTTTGCCCCATGAATAAGAAAAAACTAATGGACCCGTTTTACGTTCAATAGAAATTTGAAATCTGTATGACTGGACAAAAGAAAGGGAAAACATACATTTAGAGGTGTGTGTTCTTTTATTGTGTAAACAACAGAGAGACAGTTTTTTTTTTTTCCCACTAAATTGTTCTTGTAGAAACTCTCTTTTTTTGCCAGGTTTTCCTGTGATATCAGCCTCTTCCCCTTTTTAGAAGTTCATATAATCAGTCCATGATGACCAGAGACTGAAATTGCTTCAGGTTATACTCGTTCAACATGATTTGAATTTCTAAAAAATTAAAGGAGTCTTTCATCAAGCTAGAACGTGCTGCAAATTGTGTCCATAGCCTCATTTCTTTTCAGATGAAAGTAGTCTACATGTAAAAAGACAGTTGTTTACTCATAATTTACTCAATCATCAAGTAAAGTAAAATCTAAACGCCTCTCAGTATTCATGGACTGAAACTTGCAAAAGGCATCAAACCACTGTAGACTCAACAGCAATAACTTTTTCTTTTTGTTTTTTTAGCTTTTGTAAAGTGAGAAAGTGGTGCGTGAAGCGGGTTAAATGGGGTTAAGTGCTGTGTGAAAAGGCCTCTGGTGTGATATTGATTACGACAAACTTAAGTACTGCATTCAATAGCCTGCCAACATGAAGAGTTGGCGGTTGGAAAAAGATTAAACATGAGAATTCATAAACCTTTATTATGGGAAGGAAGGAATTGCTGAAATGCAGCCTCATAAATAGATCAATGGGATTCTGTCATTAACTAAAATGAATAAATGCCAGCAAATAAACTTTTGACAAAATCAAACTCCAGAGGCCCACTTAGTGTCAGAGAGATTTCACTTCACACTGAAAGTACCTGTATAGTTTAACACATATGTGATTTAGAAATGTTTTTGGCTGCAAAGTTCTTTGCAGAAAGAGGTCTACCATCTTGTTTTGATTTATTCCCAGTGTTCTTTTAATTTTCATTGTGGTACTTTTGGTCAAAATCAAAAAAGCTGTGTCGTTTTCTGGAACATTTTCTGCAGAGCAGCAGCTGTTCATTTAGAACTTCACCTCTGAATTGTGGGTGAGACCGTTGGCTTAAAGTAAGCCCGCCTCCATTGCTAAGAGCAGGGAAGAAGTGCCCCCCCCAGCATATCATCAGAGGACCTGGCTTAAGACAGGACGGTGCAGAGACATCATTAGCGAGAAGTGGAAGTCCTTTTCCGGAACCAGGGGTTCAACACCGTCACCTTCCTTCCCATTTCAGTCAAAAAATTCTCAGTTTTTCTATCAAAAAAGACGTGGCTGGTCTCTAATAGAGGCTGGTCCCCTATAAAAAGAATTATAAGAGGAAAAAAAGTAAACATGCTGAAATTTCTTCAGTTTTTCTTTTGTCTAAATCATAAATGTAACTTTAACTTTATTCGTAGGTAAAAACAAATATTTTAATTTAGTTTTTTATCATTAAAAGTGGGGTTATCTGGACCCCACAAGAAAGTGCGCAGAACTTTTTTTTAAAGGATTTTTATCTTCACTGGTGTCCGTGGCAGACATAAAACCTTGTCCCCCTTTGTCCTGGGAGGGATTACATCGCAATATAAGGCTGGGGTCATCTGGACCCCAAAAGATGGCACAAGGATTAAATGTGTATGTTGGCCGCTTGACTTTAAAGCGGTTGATTTTATTTTTTATAACTGAAATGAAATAGATTTTTTTTAAGTGCTTGAAGTCTAAAATTGTATTTGTCCTCATGTATTGGACACAGTTTTTCAAAGAGAAGGATAGTTATCTCTAAGAAAAATATTTTTTTTGGAATTGAAAGAGTTCTTTTTTAAAATTGTTATCCATTTTTGAGCCATTTTGGAGACATTGAACATTTTTTCTATTTAGACTATCATCCTTGATAAAAGTTGGGTATTAAATCTGAATAAAGTAACTCAAACAAAGACATAGAATAATATTTAGTATTTCCCTCACTGTCATCACGTGATCAATGCAGAATTGTTTTAGCTCAGAACACTAGTAATAAATCCTAATTTTCAAATAAAAATGTGTTTCCTTTATTTTTATCATTTAACATATTTTTTCAAATGAATACAGATAGTCTATAAGGAGAGCCAGCCTGTGGGTGTGACCGGGGGGGCTCATTTGTAATGCATGACAAACATATTACTTACAAGATTTGTGAGAAACGATTGATTAGTTTTTCTTTTCATTTTTCTGGCTTTACAAGGATCTCTCAAATGACACGAGCAAAAGAAAGCCTTAAAAAGAATTCATCAGCCATGGTCTTTCTGTGCGTGCGAGGAGGCAGCGGAACGCGTTCAGAACGCCATCTCACTCCTGGCAGTAAAAAGGAGGAGAAAAATTCCAATGCCAGATTTATGAGAGATTTGAAATTCTTTTCAGGAGAGCATGCACAGTAACTAATGACATTCTGGGTGAATGCATCTGAAATTTTCTTTAGCGTATATTAAAAAGGGCTGAGAACAGACTGGAGCGGGGTCTCCTGGTCATTATACAGAACATTAAAATTAAAGGCTATTGTTGTATTTCATGATTTTCAGTTCTTTTATGGTCAAATAAAAGATTGAACGAAACAAAAAAAAAAGGCAGATGACTGTAATTTAATGCAGCCAAAGCGGAAAAAAAAAAAGAGACACTGGGTGTATACGTGAATATAAAGGAATAAACAGATCAACTTCATCTCAGGAATTCCATATGATTGTTGAAATGCACAATGGATTCATGAGGAAACAAATGAATGAAAGACAGGAGCTCAGTTAAGATCTGACTCTTATTTTTTTCTTGCTTTTGTTTCTATTTTATTGTTAGATTCATTATGTTTTTTTATGGGATGTTGTAATATCATCATGTTCAAATGATTTATGGGTCTTGCTTTATATTATTGATTTTAAATTAAGACTTAAAATAAAAAAAAATAAACTTAGTTTTGGGCAGGACTTTTTGTGCCCCTCCTCTCCATTATTCGTCAATTAACACTCTCTCTCTTGCTTAAAGCTCCTTCAGATAAACCCTTTGTTCATTTGCATTATCAAACTTGCTGTCTCATTAAAGGAAAATGCAAACATTGAACAGGTACAATCTGAGCTAATAGCTGCACTTTTAAGGCTTGAAAGAAATCCTCCACAAAGGATCTTGCAGTCATTGAACGCCACAAAAGAGGCTACCTCATCATAGTCTTCTATGCAGTTTATGCACAACACAATAACTTACCTGCACTATTCATCTTCCTAGGAACAGGTCCCGGGACCTCATGATTAATGGTGAACCCTGCGGTTGCATTATCCGAGTCAATGGGTCAGGCTGCATGCCAGGGGACGATTGCATTGTTTCTGTTACACACTGTGAGGCTCAGTCATGTGTCACCACATGTCAAGTTTCCATCTTTTATTTCTCACAGCAAAGTACGGTTCTGTTATTGGGAATGTAGTCCAGCAAAAAACTCCATCTTGTGCCATTTACAGATACACTAAAGACTGTAGTGCATGGACGGCATGTTTTTGGCTTTAACTTACAATTGTATGAATTGAAAAGCAATCTTTGTCAAAAAAAATATCTAATACAACCACATTTATTTGTAAGAAATGTAACTGATTCTCTGTTTTTTTTCATTATAAATTCGAATTACCAATACTTTTAACGCAAAAAGAAGTTTCTTCAGCTCAGATTACAAAATGAAAGCAAAAATAAAAAGAAATGTGTCATGTTTAAAGCCTGGATGTTGCCGGAATTCATAAAAAAAAAAGATGATAATATAAAAATGTAACAATTTCTGGCTTATTGTCAATTCATTTTTTTTAATATACAGCAAAAATGAAGCTTACAGGGAGGTATGTCTGCAGAAAAACAGACAGCAGTTATGCTTCTCACAGACAAATGCATAATCTCTGCCCACTTTGTAAAAATGCAGCACTCAAACCACACAAAGCACTTCTGCCTCTGCATGCACATTGACACTTTGTACATATGCTTTACCTTCACATGGTGTCCTGCTGTGTAACCATGGCATCTGCACTTTTACACGCAGTGTACCTTTAAAGGTTTTGCTTAGAAATGGATTTTTAAGGAGGGAGCTGTTTTGCAGTCACAGAGAATTGAGCTTTAAAGCTTTCCAAACATGCAGATTGATTTGCCTAAGGTGAACCATCCATCAATATTTATTATTTTAATGGCTCTAAAGCATTTGCAGCCAACCCTCAAACTTCCACAATCATTAGGGTTGACGTTACTGGAATATTGTTGTTTGTTAAAGTTTTAGAATTGGGTATTCTCATATATATAGTTTTAGAAGTGATCATGAAATAATGGAGAGGTAGACACCATGTGATCTAAGACTGAGTGTAAAGATTTACTCTGTGCCAAGAACAGAAATGGATGCTTATGCTCCAGATTTACTTTAAGTTATTTAACATGTCTTCAAGGAGAAAGTTCAGAGGGTGAAAGAAGTACTTTGCAGCGCAGTTTGGAGCGAAGGCATCAGTCGATCCGAAGGTAGAACCAAGCCCGTCAAGGCTGAGACAAATCAATATACAGAGAGCTATGATTTTCATAAATCACAGTGAAATGCACAGGCCCATTCAAGACATTAACAGTGACTCCAGAGTTTTGGGTGAAAGCATAGAAAGTGCCTTTAAAAGAGCCTTCTCAATGGTTGTAGGCCATTACTGACTCTTGCTCACTGAATCAGGCAAGGAAATTATGATCTTTTTTTTGTTTTCTTTAATACTGAGTGGTAAGTTAACTTTCATTTAACCCCACTTTCAAAATAAGGATACAACAAATAATGATGATAGGGGGGAGAATGCAGGGATACAAAGAAAATGTTATTGAGCTTGAACTTTTACTTATAAATATTTAACATCAAATCTAAAGTTAAGTGTTTCATACATTGACAGTTTATGTAGGATTCTCTTCTTTAGGTCAGTTTGAGTGTAATATTACGTTCACACTGAACTCAGAAACGTGTCGTCAAGCGGCCACTTCCACGCTTATGCACATTTCAGGCTTCTACTGTCAAAATTCTTGCGTCACATGTTGCCACGCAAGTTTTTAAGTTCATTTTTGGGATCTGCCTAAAAACGCACAGCAAATGAACACACGCTGAAAGTTAAACCACTTGACCTCTGACCAACCTGGGAATTCGATTTGGTAAGGAAGTATGGGTATTGTCCTTTTCAAAGCACAGAGGTTCCAACAAAGTCAATCATGAAGGGGAATTTATGAATTATTTATTTATATAACAGAATAGAGCTGTGAAAGAAAAAGACTGGAGCAAGATTTGCACCGCTTTGGCATTTTGCACCAAGCGTCTTCCAGTTTTGAGTACATGCGCTAGTATTTGGTAGTAACAGACCTATGTGAAGGCAACAGTCTAAAAGCAGGTTCAAAGACCCAAGTTCAATGCCTTTTTTGAACTCACCACACATGCCAGTGTGTGCATAGCACTAAGATTTATCTAGCGATGTCCCTGTTTATTCATGTAGCTTCTTCAGTTATTATTGATCAGGAATCAAAGCCATCTATGTGCTGACTGTTTCAATAGATATTGTGTGAAGCCTTTGGCAGGAATACAGGGTGTCTCTGGGTGAAAAATGCAATGCAGGCTCTGTTTAAAGAAAGAGGAAACTAAACAAACAGAATGTAGTTTGTGTGGTCATCCTATGAGGATTCTATGGGCACTTACATAGCACATACACATACTATGAGTGCATTGTTTGTGCATGATCAGTAAGGAACCAGTAAATGATAACAAAAAACCCCACAAAATTAGAAAACAGGGCAGCAGGGCACAGAACCCCAACATCGGTGTGTGGTCAAATCTCATGTCTAGTCAACCAAACTTCCGGTCAAACAGGTTCTATAGTATCTATCAAGACTCCAACCATTCAAGAAGACTAGTCCCATTCACATTGCTACATGCTACTGTTAGAATCAATTTAAACTCCAAGATCTTTGCGTTCCCAGGTTGTTACCCTCTAATTTTTGTCCCATTTTGTTGCAAAACATAATACTAACAATAGATTAGAGATTGTGATTGTTTACCATGTCTTAGGGGTACTAGGTTTTCCAGACAAACCATTTGCAATCCACCACTTTGACTCAAAGGCCAATGGTGAACTGACATCAAGAAACTGCAGGGAATGTTGGCAGTGGACACGAGACCATGTGACCTGAACAATAGCAGTGGTCTACTGTCCTCATCACAGATGAGTGTCGGGTCACCTGGCACAGAAATGATAGTTATCAGCATTGCCGAAGAAAGCGAGGTGAGTGGCATAGCAAGTTCCAAGAGGTTGGCTTTGGTGATCACTAGTCAACGCAAAATGGACTTGGCTATTCACTGCATGTTCTTACCACGGAGACATCATAGAACCCATCATTATCTCTCAAATCCACCAGCACACACCCACCTGTCTGGTTACAGATGACAATACTCCACCACATCGTACCAGAATCGTCAAAGCTCCATTGAGAAAGTTGGAGAGCCTCATATGGTATTGCCAGCAATGTCACCCAATCTGAACCCCATAGAACTTATCTAGGACCAGCTGAAGTAGAGACTGGATGAGCGTGCCCCACCCCAACTCACCTGGCAACTGCAGATAACGTTTTTGGAAAATCGGAACCCATCGCCTAAGAACAACATCATAAAGCTAGTGAGGACCATTGGCAAGAGACTTACAAATGACAGCATTAAGAATTCTCTCATGCTTTTCTGGATATTTTAATATGTATTGCAAGCTGTCTCAGCCCAGTGAGAGAAAGAACTGGTATTCCAGTGTGTTTGGGGCTGCTCCTCTGTCTTTGAAAAGCATTCACCCTCTGATTGTCAGGAACTTGTGTTTTACCAAGCAGTGTCCAGTGGAACCTTTCAACAACCAAGGGTCGAGGTCGTGACCTGACCATGTCTCTTTGTCTCGCTGAAGAAAGATGTTAGTCCAACCCGATGACCACGTGAATCTGTGTATGACTTTGCTTGCCTCCCCTATTCTTACCTGTGAAATAGTGCATCTGTTTCTGAATTGTTGTTCTTCCGTAAATTTGTTCCCACTCCAGTCTTTAAAATACTTGGGTTTAATATAATTTTTTTTATTTGATGCCCTTCATTTGTGATCATTTTAGTTTGTCCATTATTGAACTGGAAGTATCACAACATTTTATCACACACATTTTGTTTTTGATCACAAATAATTGCTAGGTTTAACTTATCAACGGCCAGTGGCTTTTTGTACTCATTGGTATTTTTTTTTAAATATATCACACATTTACCGTAATTTTATATCAAACAGGAAGAATGGACATACTATTTAAAAATATGAAGTTAGCACAAAAATGAAAGGCAATGTGGACTTCATGGGTTTAGCCAGCACTTTTATTATATAAGGAGTTTCATTCATCTTGATGCATCCCTCTGTTTTCAGGCGAGAAACATTTTTAGCCAGTGCACGTCGGGTATTTCATCCACAGAGGCTGTGCGTGTGTGTATGCCAGTGTGACTTGACCAGTATGCACAGCTTCCCTTTCATTTTTGAGCCAACTGATGAAATAGTGACAGACCAGACAGGCAACTAATCATGTCAACCCAGAAACACAAAGGCAGACGCACAGCTGTCACACTCTAATGACTTTTAAAAAATTGAAACTGAAAAATATTTGTCTGACTTGCAAATATATGAGACGCCATGTTGCTATTTCATTTGATGAGCTTCATTCTTAGGTGAAGAAAGAAACAAATTGCTAATAAAGATGACAGAAATGATAAGGAAAGCTGCTACATCTCTCAAAATGAATTAACTGCTGTTTAGCTCTTAGTTTGACTCTTTTTGTCAGTTCTGACGTGATTTGATTAGTTTACAAAATGCCCAAAAAATCACAATACAATGACAAGTTTGAGTTTCTGCCTTCCAACTTGTTTCCAATTCCGTCAACTTTCACACAAAGGTATTTATTTTATGAATATTCATAGAATGAACTGTGTTTCTCTCTCTAGAGGAACTGGCTGGAAATGATAAACATTACAAAACGGCTTTAAAAAAGTTGCATTTTAAACACTAAATAAATGCATAAGAAATGTTGTTGAAAATAACCATAATTACAATGACTTCTAATTGAAAAACAAGCCCATCATCAAGCAGACCTTAAGTTATGCTCTTTTATATTTATGTCTATAAATCAGTTTAAGTTTCAAAGCAAAAAAACTGCAGCTTAACAATGTGCCACCACTTGTTTTTTGTTTTTTTGCCATAAATACATCTGCCAGAATAGTGATGGGCTTTTCAATTCTTTCTTAAAAGCCGGTTCTTTCAATTCAATTGTCTCTTTCAAGTCTTGATTCCCGACTCTTTATAGAGAGTTTTTCGTGTGCCTTTATTTTACCATTAAAATAAAAAAGGATTTGTATAAAAAAATAAGGATTTGTATTCAATGCTTTTATGTGTAGTCTACATGAGAAGCCTTAGAATTACCTATTTTTTTGTATTTATTACATTGTAAACCATTATTTTGTTAAGCATTTTAATAAAATATTGTTATTGTTTTAAATAATTCAATGACAGGCACCCTCAGCCCCAAAAGAGATACTGTGGGTTAAGAAAATGGATGGAAGTTCAGGATAAGAACAATTAAATTGATCCTCCAGTATTCCACCTATAGCTGAATCCCTGACTGGTTGAGGCGATGCGACGCCTCGCCAATGTTCTGAAACTTGAACTTGCGCCCCTCAAATCAAGGAGCTCAAATCGCGACGCAGAACATCAGATGGAATCTGTACCATTGACTTAACATAGAAACTCAACGTCCCTGATGCACAAATTGCTTATGGTGTGACCGAGCAGGCAGAGAGCACAGCAAAATAAAAAAAAAAAAAACACACAAGGAGTCGGCTCTCATCATTTCAGAGTCAACCAGAATATACAACTCTCAGCCAGCAATTCTTAGAATCGATGCTTTCCAGCATGAGCCATCGGTAAAAAACAAATGCAAATCTTCTTTTTATATCTGGTAATAACTATTCTATAGTTATTCCAAAAAAAGTTTCCAAAAAGTTTAAATCACCCTTTACTCTCAACATTATCTATGGAGAACTTGAACTATAGCACACAGTCCCTCCACGGTTTTGCAATCTTTCAACCGCATGAATTCCTGCAAAATCAACCAATTCTAGCACATTTCTACTTCTTTTCTCTTTGAAGCATCATCAATCTCTGTATCAAAAATCCTCTTCGCTCATGCAGATAATTTTCCTGGAAACGCGCGCACCTTTCCGTCTTTGCTCAATAAAACATGTTCAAACTTGTTCTTCTAATTCGTCGTTCGCTTCACCAGGAAATTGGCTTGCTGCAGCTGTCTTATCTGCTTGCACCATTCTCGGATACGTTTAGGACCCACCCCAAAAATGTGGTGCAGATTTCTCACCAGAACGTTTTTTTGGACCAGCTGCTGACTTGTTAGAATGGTTATTTTTTTTAAAATACAGCTGAACAGACTTTTGATATGCATTTTATCCCTTTCAAAGGTCTAGCTGGGCTGCACACGTGCAGGGCGCTGGCCACACTGCTTTAACGTCACCCAAATGCTCCCTTTAGTGAACCCCGATCACTATTAGAGAGCGGTGTCTAAAGTTACACCAGGGACGTGCACAGGATTTTTGAGGGGCAGGGGCTCAAAGCAGTGTTCATTTTGACAGAAAATTTTTATTTAGTTTTAGTCATAGTATTTTGACTAAAATGAGATTTAGTTTTAGTCGCAATTTTGTCATGTTGATTCTACTCATTTTAGTCAAACTAAATTACAGTAGATATTTAGTCGACAAAAATACACAGTAAAAGTAAAGCATTTTTATGAAATTTACTAAGTATGAAAAACACAGAGGTTTTACTAAACTGTTAAAAAAAAAAATAAACAATTTACTTCACTTTGCTTCCAAACTTGTCATTTCTGCAAATTCAGCTTCAACAACTTAAAACACATTCAAAAATAAATTATAACTCCATCCTATTTGTGATAAATGTCTGAACATAAAAAAACTTGTATTGAAGAGGTAGTCAAGAGCAAAAAATACATTAAAAAAAACCCTCACAAGGGAGTAAGTGTCCTCCTAACCCAGTGGTCTGCAACCTTCAACACCTAACGAGCCATTCGGGTTGAATTCTTACCGACAACAGGATTTCAGGGTGGATTGTCTGCAAATGCAGCTTCAAGTTTGTTGTGTTTTGCCTGTGATGGTCGCTT
This sequence comes from Oryzias javanicus, assembly GCA_003999625.1. Taxonomy (NCBI): domain Eukaryota; kingdom Metazoa; phylum Chordata; class Actinopteri; order Beloniformes; family Adrianichthyidae; genus Oryzias; species Oryzias javanicus. The sequence continues at coordinate 22,131,561 of CM012453.1, forward strand.
CACACAATGTCTTGTTGAGGGTCTCGTTATAAGTAAAATTTGTCCTTTAATGTGCTCTTCTTTTTCTATCTGGAGTAGAAATTTCCACCTAAATCACAGACACAATACATTGAAATAGCGCCTTCTCAGGTAGGCTGCAGGGCTCTGTGCTCTGATTGGATCGCTTTGCATTTGCTCCCGCCCTTCTCCACCAGCAGTCGTTATGATTTGATGTTGTCTTCAAACAGCATTTTGTTTCGTTTTTATTCGTTGACAAAAATGTCTGTCAATTTAAAGTTTTTGTATATGAGCCGGACTTTTAGTTTCATTTTTGTTGGGTAAAAAATGTTGTTGACGAAGACGATGACGAAAGTTTTTCATCAACGAAATTAACACTGGCTCAAAGTTGTAGAAGGGGAACAAAAACACTTTGTTGTTTTTTTTTGTTTTTTTTTCTTTAAGCAATATATAAATAAAGGAAATTTTTAAAATAGAGTACTAAGAGATAACTTCTATGACTTGTGTAAGTAAAAGTGTTATGTGTCATTTTTCAAGTAAACATTTTATTGTCAACATGAGTTCACTTTATCATAGACTTAGAAAACATCCAAAGCACTGAAGGCTAAAATGTTGGCATTGTGATGCAGCAGAATCAACAAGTGCAATACTTCTTCTTTTCCTTTCGGCTTTTCCCTTCAGGGGTCGCCACAGCGAATCAGTTTCCTCCATCTAAGCCTGTCTTCATCATCCTCTACTCTAACATCAGCCACCTTCATGTCTTCATTCACTGCATCCAGAAACCTCCTCTTTGGTCTTCCTCTAGACCTCTTGCCTGGCAGCTCTAGACTCAGCATCCTTCTACCAATATATTCACTGTCTCTCCTCTGAACATGTCCAAACCATCTCAGTCTGGCCTCTCTGACTTGATCTCCAAAACTTCTAACATGTGCTATCCCTCTGATGGATTCATTCCTGATCCTTGTCCACCATCTCAGTCTGGTCACTCCCTAACATGTGAACCTCAGCAATTCATCCTCTGCTACCTCCAGCTCTGCTTCCTGTCTTTTCTTCAGTCCCACTGTTTCTAGTCCGAACAACATGGCTGGTCTCACCACAGTCTTGTACATCTTTCCTTTCTTTTGTTCTGAAATTCTTCTATCACACCTGACACTTTTCTCCACCCATTCCAACATGCTTGCACTCGCAGGGTGCCCTTTTTTTTATACCACTAACAAGAGTTAAATATAAATGAAAATAAAAGCAAAAAAAATAAAAAAAACAGTGCACGAGGGCACTTTTTTGAGGTTTTTTTGATACGAGGCAAAAAGGACAGGTCCTCAAGCACCCTAGAGGCCTATGTGTGCACGTGCCAGACAAACACCTATTAGACCTCAGCGTTTACTGGAGTTTCAATTAGAGAACAGTCACCATTGGAAGATAAACCGTAATGCTAACAGCTTCCAAATGACTTGCAAAGAGAGGGCTATAGCTATTAAAAAAAAAAAAAAGAATCAATTTTACCACATGAGACAGTGATGCAATGTTCACTTAAAGTGTCCATGCAGCCTATTCCACGTCAATGTTTATTTTTTCGTTGTTTGTGCATTCAAATTATTGACAAAGAAGCCGCATTTCCTCAACACCACTGTCTTTTCTCTTTCTTGCACCTCTTCGCATCTCCTCCAGTTCAGTCCTAAGCAGGCAGCCCGAGGTGACGGCTTATTAGACCAGCCCGAAAAGTGTACTTGAGCACAATTCTGTTTGTCAGCTGAGAAAACATAATTGAACGCATGTAACACTCTCACACAGCAACACGAGACATACCTTCTTTTTCCAAGAAATATTGGCTCTGGACTTAATAAAGAGCAGCTCCTGGTCTCCCACACACATTTCTTGCAGCTTCTCTTTGATTGCACATGTCTCCTTTAAATAGTACTCTCTCTTTTTCTTATTGGTGAGTCTTAATTTAGATAGTAAGTCAACTGTTTCTCAATGAATAAGCCCCGGCTAAAACATACCAGGAACTGTCCCCCAATAATACTGGTGGATTTGTTCCTGTTGTAGACATCTAACTGTTTCTACCAGCAGTATCTTTGCATTTCACACAATAAGCAGTGACCTCGGGACATCAGGGCATGAGGGCAACTTTTTAAAAGTGCAAATGAAAGGAGGTTTGCCTGCAGTAAGCAGTTAAATTCAATTTTATTTTGCACTCTCACAACCATTACTATATATAGTTCATATGCACATGGATATTGACATTGAGCCTCCCCCTCAGAGCAGAGATTGAAAAGCAGCGAGTGGCCTCATCCTGTGTCATGATTCAGCAGCAGTATGTGTGGGCTGCTTTCTCATACAACCTGTTTGTCTTTCATTTAAATCTCTTTGGCATTTTCCTTACTTTAACTTCTCCTTTGATTTTTGCATATGTGTGGCTCAATGCTAGATCGAGTCACACATGTAGCTACTTTGCTAACAAAATTGCCACAGAACTGGGTTCATCACCTCATCTCTTCCTGCTTTTTGTCCAGTGGAAGTTTTGAGAAGAACCCAAATTTCACTTCTTATCTGTCTTTTTTTAAAGGGCTAAACAAAGAGGTGATGGGCTCTGAAACACACTTCTGGGTTTTGGGTGTAAAACAGGGGTCCCCAACTGGTGGACCGCGGTTCGGACCTCAAGACCATTTTATCCTGACCCCCAGGCATTTTTAATTAAAAGTGTGATTTTACATTCATTTCTACCCAAAGTGATTTTTGAACAGGCGCGCGCGAGGACAGCTACGTTTGGACTGGGGTCCTTCAACCGGCAAAGAGGGGATGCTAATGTTTACACAGTTGTGATGTAAAGTTATCAAGTGATTGAATGAACAGTGGTGCCGTCTAAAATTAGAAAAGTGGACTTTGAAAATCGTGTCTTTCGAGATGAGTGGACCGAAGCTTTCGCTTTCATTTTACCAACGGTGAGTTCTACAAGATTAAAAGCCTGTGGAGGCTGTTGCTTTTGTTAAAAGCACCGATATCAAGCGACGCTACGAGACAAAACCCAAAACTTTTGAAATAAATTACCCATTAGGATCAGCGACACGCAGGCATAGAAAATACACAAACTGAAATGACAATAAGTGCGTACACCACACATACACTAACAGCACAACAACAAGCTTGAGTGCTCACTACAAGTGGAATGGATTTTGGGCAAGCACAAAAAGTGACTCAGAAATGATTTAAAGAATGTATGGAAGCGATGGTAGAAACTATACTGCTCATAAATATTAAAGGAACACTTTTTTTATTGGGCCTGGCATGAATTTCAGCTGTATTAACAACAGGTGCACTTCAGTGGCAACAATTAGAAAACCCTCCAATGAGGACTGGTGTTACATGTGGAGGTCATTTCAAGTTTCTCCCTCTTGATCTTTTTTGGCTGGTTTTCCACTCGTGCTGATTTTGTCTTGTGTAATTCTCTCTACTGGCAGTATGAGGAGATTCCTTAACCTACAGAAGTTGCACAGGTTGTCCAACTTCTCCAGGATGGCACATCCACACGTGCTGCAGCAAGAGGGTTTAATGTGTCTCCCAGCACAATCTCCAGAACATGGAGGAGATTTCAGGAGACTGGTGGTTATTCTGGGAGAGCTGGACACGGCCATAGAAGGTCCTCAACCCCTCAGCAGGACCGATACCTGCTCCTTTGTGCAAGGAGGAACAGGCTGAGCACTGCTCGTGCCCTGCAGAATGACCTCCAGAGGGCCACTGGTGTGAATGTCTCTAACAATCAGGAACAGACTTCATGAAGGTGGCCTGAGGGCCCGACGTCCTGTAGTGGGCCCTGTGCTCACTGCCCAGCACCGTGGAGCTCCACTGGCATTTGCTCAAGAACACCAGAATTGGCAAGTCCGCCACTGGCGCCCTGTACTTTTAATAGACAAGAGCAGGTTCACCCTGAGTACCTGTGATAGACGTGAAAGAGTCTGGAGAAGACGAGGAGAACGTTATGCTGCCTGCAACGTGGTTCAACATGACAGGTTTGATGGTCTGTGATGGTCTGGGGAGGCATATCCATGGAGGGACGCACAGACCTCTACTGTCTAGGAAATGATGCTCTGACTGCCATAAGGTATCCAGATGAAATCCTTGAACCCATTGTCAGACCCTACGCTGGTGCAGTAGGTCCTGGTTTCCTCCTCATGCACGACAATACTCACGTGGCAAGAGTATGCAGGCAGTACCTGGAGGATGAAAGAATTGAAACAACTGAATGGCCTTCACGATCCCCTGACTTAAACCCAATGGAACATCTCTGGGACATTATGTCTGGGTCCATTAGGTCCTGCCAGGTTGTTCCTCAGACTGTACAACAGCTCAAGGTTGCCTTCACAGAGATCTGGGAGGAAATGCCACAAGACACCATTCGTCGTCTCATTAGGAGCATGTCGCGGCATTGTCAAGCATGCATACAAGCTCGTGGGGGCCACACAAGATACTGGAAAGCATTCTGAGTTGCAGAAATTAACTTTAGGAGAAAATGGACTAGTCTGTCACATCTACATTTCACTCTGATTTTATGATGTCTACACAATTGAGCCCTCTGTACTCTGAAAACTTTTTATTTCCATTAAAAGACTTGGCATCCTTTTTTCCTAAGACACTACTCTGTTGTTATTTGTATAGATATCCAACTTCATATTGAGATCTGATGTATCTAATGTGTTTCTTTAAAGTGCTCCTTTAATTTTTGTGAGCAGTGTATATTGGAGGGGAAAGAGAGACAGCAGCTTCAAGAAAAGGTCTGACAGGTACGTTCATCCGGCCAGAATGACTATCCCTGCTCTCATGTACTCCTGATTTGTAACACTCGTACTTTTTTATCCCAAACAGCATAAAAGGAAGATGGATGAAGGACAAGAATCATGGTGACTGCTGTTCTGTCTTTTCAGAAGAAATTGGTCATTCTGAAGATGGATCTGGAGAACTGTTAACATTTTTTCAAGATCAGCTCTTGATGTTTGCTAAAAATTCCTTCTTAGTGAAGAATTTTGTTATTTTTTCTAAAGAGGCCACATATTGTTACAACTGGATGAGTGCAGGCTGATAAAGTGTTAATAGAACAATATGAATCATTTGATCTTGACAGGTTTTGTGCTAAAATAGAAGTTTTCTTCTTTATTAAAGTGGCATTGCACACAATAACAATGTTTGGTTCAGCTTACAGTTGTAAATCAGCCTTCTCGTGCGCATGCTCACCAATGTGAATGAACACGTATACCTCAGAATGTCTTTGACTCCTTTCCTTCTCAGATTTAAGATGTTAGCTCACTGTGTTCATGCACATTTCTCACACTGAGATCAGTCTATTTTGCAGTTTATATCCATAAAGTTTTTTTGCACTTATCAAAGTTATTACTTGAATGATCAATATGTAGCATTATTTGTAACTTACTGTTAAGGGTTGTGAGAAAGAATGTTAACATTTGCGGAATTAAGAATCATACTTATGAATGCTTTTTGAGGTGCATTCATGTTAGTTGTTGCACTTCAAGTAAAATAGAATGTTAGTTTGTGAAAGAGCACAAATATTGCAATTCAAGGAAGCAAGTTTATGTGCAATATTTTTTTTTTAAAGTTATATACATTTGAATATTTTTGTACAAAAATTAATTACAGAAATACTTTGAGACAATAAGCTAAAAAAAGTATTTGCCAATTTAACTACCAATTGCACAAAGTCCAGTGTGAACCCGGCGTCAAAATTCCAACAACGAGGAAACAGACCATTATTTTATTTTGGGACGGGGACCTGCATACATTTTCTACAATAACGATCACCGGCGTCGTCTAAAAATTGAGGTCTGGGAGGTGACCGCTTACCAGTGGCCCCCTCCTGTGGCCACTGCATAGATTTGCCTTCCCCTTGGTTTTATTTGCACCTTAGACATGTAGGACCCTTGGTGGGGGGGTGCTTAGACATCACTGCCAGCAAGCAGTAGATGTCCGCTCAGCAAACTCTCCGCCAATTTTAACCGCACCATAGACATGTAAGGTCACTGGTGAGAGGGTGACGGGGCATCACTGGGAGCAATCAGGAGATGTCCTGTCAAGGTCCTACTCACCAATTTTAACCGCACCCCTTTAGTACACACACCTCTAACACCTCAAAATATGCACTCTAACAAACAAACACGCATGCATCACACAAGGAAGGTGGAACCTTTGACCTTCTGTCCCCTACCCCATCCCTGGCGGGGGGGTGGGAACCCTCGGCCTGGTGGTCTTGTCTCTTGGGTGCTGTTCTCCTGAGCCTGGCGGCCTCCTCTCCAGTGGGATCCCTGATATTTAAGATCTAGAGCAGAGGATCAAATCACATCGGAGCCTGAGGGTGTCCAGGTCTCGGTGATGCGGATTCCGGTCCTTGCTCTGAAGAACTGGACCTCTCCAGGAACTCCAACAGTGGGTGGGCCTGGTCGGGCCTTGTTTACACCGTTCCTTTGGGACCTCAGTTTCTCTTGGGTGCGCCCCTCCTCGGCGGGGGTGGGTGACCCCCTTCTTGCCGTCCCCTGGACCTCCCGCGGAGGGGCAGGCGGTTGACTGGAGAAAGGGAGTGGGTCTCCCTTGGGGGGCCCTGAATCGTACCTGGGGTGGGGCGGGGGGGTGTTCGATGCTGCTGGGTGGTGGTGGGTTGTTCTTCTGAGGTTGGGGGGCTCTCCGGGGATAGGGTCTCACGTTGGACCTTCTGGTGCGGTGGGGGGGCTACTCTTCTGGCTGGGCTGGGGCCTGCACTTTCTGTGCTCCTGTGCCCTCCTGCTCTCGGGTGTGGGGGCCCTCTGCGGCGGTCCCGCGTGCCTTGGTCTGGGTGTTTGGCGGGGTTGCCTGGTGGGCGGATTCTCTTCACGGCTCCATGGCGGGTGTTGGGGGGTCCTGGCTGCTGCTTCGGCTGCCCCGGCGGGGGTCTTGGCGTGGGTATGACTGGGTGCTCTCCCCCTTTGTACATTCGATCATTATCCACATTAGCAAAACACTCACCTGAGCACAGGTGTCAGCTCACTTTTGCACTAATAGTATGCGGGACAGAATGAAATGTGTGTCTGTATGTATGACTGTTAGCTGCAGTTGCAGTTGTATTGTATACATTTTGACTAGTTTAAATGTGGAGACTATGTCAACCAACAGGTATGTGTATAACTACACAGTGTGTGTGTGTGCAGACAGGCCCGCCCATTCTAGTTTATTATTTAGACCTGTTTGTTTTATGATGTTTTTTTTCCTCTGTTGCTATCTTATTTTTTCTTTAAACCCCCCTCTTTTACCCCCCCCCACCTCCCTCTTCTTCTTTTCCGTCCAGTCCAACAAAACAAAAACAAACGTAATCAATATAAATGAAGTTTAGCATGAAATACAACAGGGGTTTATACTCAACAAACCCCTGTTATGACAGTAAAATCTGCCCAACACAAGAGGCTCTCAGCCCGTATCTGTTTGCTCAGCTTCTGGATAGGACCAGTTAAAAAAAAAAAAAATTGAGGAAACGCCACGAGAGTCGAACAGTTAAGAGAGGACAGACACGCCCTCACCTGTGAGCAGCCGACCTGAAATGCAGCTAGATCAAACTTGCCGCGAAAAGTTTTACTAGTTTTTTAAGGAAAGTACGACGGAGTATTAGGGTCACCGAAAAAAAAAAAAAAGTAATATTACGAGTTTTTTTCTCATAGATATACGACTTTAAATCTCGTAAATTTATGAGTTTTAATCTCGTAGATTTACGACTTTTTTCATCATATTTATTAAATCGAGGGAGTGTACATTCCAGCGAATTTATGCCGTGAACTGAAGCAGAC